>BJCM01001004.1:0-11973 GCA_018326385.1 Flaveria bidentis | reverse complement strand
TATATATATATATATCAATTTGTACATGTTTTTAATTATTAGATAAATAACCGAAGTCAACATATTTTGTGTGCGTGTCACGTGTCAAACCTGAACCGATCCGAAACCGACCGAACGTACTCTTTTCTTATTGAGTGTGTCTAAAGACTTATTATAACTCATTATAGGTGTTTGATCGTGCGTTACTCTCATCTTTTGAAGCCTTTTGTTCTCTTTAATTCATCACATTTCGAGGTGAATTTCGCGGACCCGTTTTCATTTCAATTGTTTACAAGTTCGGGGGAAAAATATGCTCATCATTTTTATGTTGTGAACTCATTTATTCTTGGGATGGTTGTGTTTACTGTTTTGTAAGTATATATCTGGTACATGCATGAATTGCTATGTGGTTCTTTATTTATAACTATTTAATTTCGGTGTGGAACCGACAAACAGATATTGATAGTATTATTGGGCTGACACCCCGACTTTTGTTTATTAGTATACTAGTTGGGACTAACAGTGGCGAGGAACGGACCCTAGGCTGAATATGTTCTGACAAGATCTATGTGTATGCCATAGGTTTAGTTGTGATGATTATGTTTACATGTGATATTGGTTGCTTATAACTGTTTACACTATGTCCTACAAAATGATTACACATCATCAATTATGTTTACTACTTAAACGTGCGAACTCACAAACAATATGTTAACCTTTTTGAGCATATTTTTTCAGGTAACAATCATTGAGAATAGTTAGGGATGCTGCCTTACGACGACCTTAGGATTTGCATTATTTAAACTTACTGGATATCTTTGACATCTATGTTGGATTTCTCTTTGTTATTCATATTTTGTCCACTTGTTCCCGGGTTGTGGGATTTATTTTTCTTTGACTTTTGGCTATGTTTGTCGTAGAATTGACTAACTACGACATAAGTCTACATTTACATCCTCATGTTTCCGCTATAAGCGGGGGTGTGACACCTATGTTTTGACAGGTTATTTGGAAACGCGTCGGGTCAATATAATACGTTTTCATTTACTATATGTTGGACGTAAATTTAGTTTGGAAATGATTAGAGCGATTGTATGTCTATGTTTCAACAATAATATTTTTTAGAAAAGAGTCAAATCAAATATTAAAATTTTGTGTTTAACGGTATAAATTCGAGTTACTATACGTATTTTTCAAGTTTGTTTAAAAATAAGTCGGGTCGATTGTAATATATATTTTATCACGTTACGTATAATATCCCGGAGTTTGACACACGACCTTGGTTTTGATATATATTAGTGGACAAAAACAAAACTCATGCATACTCCTTGGTTTGGTGGTTCAGGTTCAATCTCTCTAACCCAGCCTCTAGACAATTTTTTATCCCCCATCTCCATGTGTCCCGTGCAAAGCCTAATTGTTCGTTACTTAACTTTTTAAATTGTTTTTTTTTATAATTTTAAATTTTTGTATATATCTATTACTATTTTAGATTTGTTTTTTTTCTTTTATTTTAAATCTTTCATTTGGCTTTTAATCCTTTTCATGTTTAGATACTCCAATCGTCATGATGTAGTTATTTTTAACGTGAGTTTTTGTTTGAAAGGCGTCGGGCCAGATATTGTACATTTTCATTCATTGGTCCAAATTCAAGTTATTTTACGTTTCAACTTAAATTTAGGTCGCATACAAGTTGGGGTGATCATAATATATACTTTATCACATAACATATAACTCTGTTCCACATGTCTTTTATATACATTTTAAGTTGGTCCATGTTTTGATTTTCAATATATATTGTTTGAAATAGAGTCAAGTCAAAATATAAAATTTCATTCAATGTATATTTTTAAGTTACTATATGTTTCGACATAAGTTTAATTTAAAACAAGTCCGATTATATGTAATCCATACTATATCATGATGTCTAAGATGCCGCCGCAATACGCGACGGGTAAAAATGCTAGTTTTAATAATTAGTCAATATAGTAGATTATAAAACTTTATGAACTTTATAAAACTTGTAAACATTGTAATTTAATTATTTATTTTAATTAAACAATTAAATCTCATAATTAGTAATAAATCTTTATAAAAAATATTGTAATTTTATTTTATAAAATATAAATTTATTATAAATAAATGAAATAGTTAATGTATTTAAGCACCATAATAAATAAAATTATTAAATAATAAATTTCATTACATAAATGACCCAGAGTTCGGAATATATTTATTTAATTATATTCTTATTTTATTTTGTCTTGTCTTGATATATATTTATTATTAAAATACTAGTTAAAAGAATTGAATTATATAAATGTTTTTTAATTAGTCAGTTTATATTATATTAAATAAGATTGAAATATGCACTCCTCTTTCCCTGAGCGCAGGTGTAGGTATGAGGCTCTGCCTAGAGGGCCGTTCATGGTGTGGGGGAAAGGTTACCGTTTGAATCAAATGGCATTGATTCTATAATATTATCTTCTCTCAAACTTTTTATATTCTTCAACTTGAAAGTTTATATTAATTATAGATATAAAGGTGACTACTCACCTTCATTCGAGCTCGACTCATACAAACAATACGGGGCCGGGGGTTCGTATTCTCCCGATTCACAAACACAATGGGTACCTGAGTCACAACCCCTATTTTTTTCCGTTAGAATTTTAGTAATATTGGCTTGTATATAAATATACATATTCATGTTATACTGTTTTATGAATTAAATCTATTAGTCAAGTTTTAGGATAATTATGAAATATGACATAAACTTAAGGGGTATAAAGTGAATATGTGTATTTAGTTTATGTATGTATGATTGACGGTTTGTAAAACATACAGAGATTCTTTTTTCACAAACAAAGAAACAAACAGAGGCTTTTCTTAGGTAGATTTTATCATTTTAATTCAGGTTCTTGTTTTTACTTCTTGATCCTATCCGATTAAATCAATTGTAAGTATATAAATGGTTTAATTAGAAAGAGTACTTGATTTCAAGAACATCCTAGAGATTTAATTTCAATTTCAAGTTATTTATCAAATTAGGGTTTGATGAGTGTAGTGTTAATTTTCCCTTCATATTTCAACAAAGATTAAACCATGACTATTTAACACAATTCTAGATATAAGCTTTTTTTGAATCCTCGGTACATACAACACATTATCTAACATTAATTGTTTCCCAGAAGTAAATAAAAGCTTGACTTTTCCAATCCCTTTGATAGGTTCGGTTGATACATTCCCCATCCTTAGCACGAATCCATCTTCAATTAAATCCAATTCCATGAACCATTTTAAATCCTTGCAAACATGACTAGTAGCACCCGAGTCTACCCACCAAACTGTCAAATCATCCTGTACATAAAATGATTCAACAATTAGTGAGATGTGTTCAACTTTATTCAAATTAATATTTGAACACCTTTTTAATTGTTGACGGTCGCCGTCAATGATTCAGCAATAGACTTAGTGCTATCAATAATAGACTTAAGCCCAACAACCTTTGAGGCTTTGACTTTATTAGAATCGAATGAACTTGGGTCGGAGTTGCTTGGGCCCCAAAGTTTACTTCAGAATTATTACTTTCTAATTGTTTTTTGAAAAATTTTAGTTTGTAACAAATTCATATTTTGATGTGTTTGATTTAGATTATTAGACTCATGTTTAATCAAATTCATTAAATCTAAAGATGAGTTAGACAACTTACCTTATTGAGGCGGTGGATCCTTCGACCCACTTGGACCTGCTCCATTTGAACCCTTGTTTCCACCCTGTAGCTTCACGTGACAATCCTTCTTCTTATGACCCATCTTATCTCATCTCTAACATCCTTCATTAAGCTTCTTATTTGGTTTTTGATAGCCACCTTTTGCCCTCCTTTTCTTTCCATTGAATTGATTTCCTTTCTTGAACTTACCATCCTTTTCAATCAAGTTAATCGAGTTTTGACCCATTTCAATTTTCCCTTTCAATTTATCAGATTCTTGAATCCTAAAAGATACTTCAATCCTAATATGACTACCCAATTGAACCAAACTTAACTCCTATGTTTGGTGTTTTAAGGTATGCTTAAAGTCCTTCCATAATGGGGGTAATTTTTCAATGATCATCCATATGCATCCTATGTTGTTCAATTGGCCAATAATATGTTGCAACTCATTAAATTGATCCATAATTGGCCTATTATCAATCATCTTTTAAGAATTAAAGTTACTTACAAAAAACTTTTTACTAGATGCATCTTCTGCCATATATTTGGTTTCCAAAGAATCTCACAAATCCTTGGCAGACTCGACATTTTGATATACATCAAAGAGCGCATCACATGTAACATCTCGTATTTTTCGTAAATAAAAAGTTAACGTCGTTAATTCTTGTAAGGACCATTGTTGTCAATTATGAAGCTTATGGATTATTTATGCTTATTTCTTAGTTGTCATTAATCTTTAATATATGAAAGTTAATAATCAAACTATTAAATTGAATAATAATAATTATTATGACAAAAATAATAATTATAATAATAATAATAATAACAATAATAATAATAGTAATAATAATAGTAATAATAATATTAATAATAATACTAGTAAATTATAATAACAATAATAATAACTAAAATAATAGTAATCATGATAATATTATTGTTACTAATAATAATAACTTGTAAAAATTATTAAACTTAAAATATTTGAAAACTTAAATTAATTAAGTTAGGGGGTTTGTTGTCATTTTATAAACTTTAAAAGGACGTTTGTGCATATAATAATAACAAACTAAACTACAAGGGTCAAATGTGTAACTTTAAAAGTTACAATCCAACCCCCCACCCCCCGCCCTCAATCTAAAACCCGTATTTCTGGCTGAGCTCCGGCCACCCTAAAACCCCCGAATTTAATTGATTCTTGATCCAAAAATCGTCCCGAAACCTTCTGGAACATGCCTCGAACTTGAATGCACTCATTAATTGTAAGGCTCCGTTCTCGAGACGCTCAAAGCTGGTCAATCATCACACATAAAATATATAATTACATCATACATACCATCATGCATAAGCATCAATCATACATCGCCCATCACATTACATATGACTTCAAAAAGTCAACTTACATAGCCCCCGGGAACCTCCCAATTCAAAGCCTACATTACACTTTTTCCCCAAAAATCAGAGAAATAAACTAAGTCCTTAGGCGCATGGGTACTATGCAGGCGCATGGGAAACACTTAGGCGCATGGACAACTTTTAGGCGCATTGGCACTATTGGGGCGCATGAGCAACACTTAGTCATTTCTGGGCAATTCTAGGCGCATGGGCACTATGCAGGCACATGAGTGCCTAGGCGCATAGAAATCCTAGGCGTTTGAACAGAAAATTTCAGCCTATTTCTAGGCGCATGAGTAATATTCGGGCGCATGAGGTTTTGGGCGCATGGGACACTTAGACAGTTATTTCTGTTGGGCGCATGGGCCACTGTTTAGGCGCATGGGCTACTGTTTAGGCGTATGGGCAGTCTAATTCACACTTAGCACCATAATTCAGTCCCCAAACATCACCTATCATATTCTAAACTTAAATCATGCATCCTAAGCCTTAGAAACATAATCATAACATCATCCAACACATACATTGCCCAAAATCAAACACCACCCATAAACACACACACACATACGAGTATAAAACCCAACTTTTATAAAAAGTTCATACATGCATTTCCAGCCCCAAAACAGTTTAAAACAAGTAAAAAAGGGGTTCTAGAACTCACCTTAGCTGCCTTTGGTTATGACTTCTTCAAAACCCGTTTGCAATTGAGTTCAACCGCCTAGAAACCCACCAAAAACATACCTGAACACACATAAACACACATAAGCATATAACCGAGGCTAAAACCAGTTAATAACACACAAAAACCATGAATTCTTACCTTGAATTCGACCTTCTTCTTCCTGTTCTTAAAAAACCCGAAAGCTTTCTGCTCCTCTTCGCTTTCATTTTCTAAAAATCTGAATAATGTGGGTGAAGAGAGGGTGATGGGCGACCATCACCTTTATTCACCAACTTTTTAAAGATTTTGTCCTTTTGACACCTTTAACCCATCTACTTGGGTTTTATAACTTTTCTTTCTTTCCTTCACTTTATTCTTCCTTTAATAAGTTAAAAAAAATAGTCGGGTGTTACATTAATCGCAGTTAATCACCGGTTACTGGGCTAATCGAGTACATAACCGAAACACTTTCAATCCCATAATCGTTCGAGCATTAAATCTTAATAATAATCTAATCAAACGAACCTAAACAATCATCTAACTAATCCTAAACGTTCACAACTCTCTTACACCTAAAAACACACAAATAAAGCGATTCAATCAATAACTTCATCACGACCTGCAACATACTCGAACACCATCATTTGGACATCAAGACCTAGAATTGATAAGGGGCTTTTAGTTTAATTCATCATTCGAAGCTACCCACAAGTTTAATTGGATTATCATTGACAATTTCACATCAATCGTGCACCTTCGGGCGCGACTTGTTCTTCGTGTATTCTTTACATCATCTCGAATTAAACCATGTAATTGAACACATTTAATCACTCGTCTTTACATGGGGAACGAAAGACCTATGATATTAACACTTACAGACTTGAATTGATATTCAATTTGGATGAAAACATTCTAGGGTTTATTTGGATTTGGGGATTTCTACCTATTTGTGTTTTTAAGAATTAAGGGCCGAGTCTTAGCATGATCACGACCCTTAGTTCACTGGCTTCTTCCTCACATCACCACCATGAGGTCCCGGGTTCGAACCCGGGCACCCTCACGCATTTTTTAAAAAGCTTTTCAGCCTTAAATTAATTATAGAAAATGTTTAATAAATATAAAAATGGTTTTTGTAAGCTTCAAATATTTTTAAAGACACCAACTAATTTTTTATAATTTTTCCAAATTTAAATAATTAAATATATAGTGAATAAAACATTTTAACAAAGGTAATTTTGGTTAATTTCTATTAAAATGGATTTCAAATAATATTAATAATTATTATTGGTCCAGATGTTACCTTTAAATTATCATCGTTTAAATCATGACTATTTCAAATGTTTATTTAAATTTTATATTTAAACTTTATTAGATATTATAAATGGTTTAATTTCATTTTTCTCTATATTAAAATACATAAATGGTTACATTATTTAACATACTTACAAAATTCCTAAATTCCACTTAAAACCCTAGTCCTTGTTAAATCGTTAAACTTATCATTAGACTTAAATCTTGTAAATACATATATGTTTAGGTATCTTGTGAAGGATTTCGTTGGAACATCAATTATTATCTTTATTAATCATCATATATATACTTATTCGTCATGTGAGTTTTTCATGTGAGTTTTCATGCCCCTTTTTACTTTATTTCATACATTTTTAGGTGAAATATGTTAAACTTATCAACTTACACTTGTAAACTTTTTATACTTGTAACGCACATGCAACTCATACTTATTTTTGTCATGGTTATTTGTATTATTGTGAGATTTATATGAGATACATTATATGTTGACAATCATTAACTATTGCTAGCCTAGCGACATCATAGATCTATGGTCCTGACAAGCCTATTTGGTTCTGAAGTCGATGTATTGCCGGCTCCTGATGACGTATGCTCGTTCATCATGGGAACCAAGTACACTTAGCTAATCATTATAAACTTGTAATCTTATTCTTGGTCAAGGTTTGATTATAGCTATATATCTTCTATAAACTTGCATAATTTATAACCATTGACATGAATTGCTACTTGTAAATCTTTTAATATATTATGTATACTTAAGCCATGAAAACTCATCAACTTTCAAAGTTGACCTTTATTTTTAACATGTTTCAGGAAATGCTCAAGTTTGATGTCATCTTTTGAAGTATGCTCATATCTAGGATTTGGACCTAGATAAATGAATAAATTGTCTTGGAATATTTATCTCATGTTATGTTTATTTCTTGTTTGAGACTTATGACAATAATATTTTTATTAAATGATAGTGTTATGTGGCTGTGAACAATTTTAACACTCACATCTCGATGATTCTGCCGTTAAGGTTGGGGTGTGACATCACACATCCTATTTAAAATATGCCCACGACATGTGTAGTCATCATTTTCCCACTTCATTCGCCTTCTTTGTTGATCAAGAGTTTTCTCTTCAGTTACCTTAGGCATTGGAATGGTCAAGACATACATAACTTTCAAAGTTGTTAAAATAAATTACATTTTTTCCTTCCATCTTCTAAAGTCTTGCCCTTTAAAATTTTCAAATTTTAAGAACTTGCTAGACATATTCTTAATCGATTCCCCTGTAGCCATCTTAATTGAATTGAGAATTAAATTTCAAAAATCATTAAGATTTGAAATTAACCCACTGTTGAATTTACTCTATTTGCAAAAGTTTGTTTTATATATTGATTATTGTAACAATTGAAATTCAATCTTGAAGTCAAACTTCATTTCACAATCGAAATCACTTTATAATTCAGTTGTTTGTTTTCAAAACCTGGATCGTCAATAAATCAAACTTGGATCAATTAAATCTCCACTAATTTTCAATCCATTAAATAACAAGATTAATTCATTTGTTCGCAAATTTCAATCAATGAATAATTGGAACAATCGGGAAGCAATAAACAAGATTAATTCCAATCCTATTGAAATCAAAATTGATTACCACCAAAATTGAAATCAATAAAATATTCGTAATATCCAATACTCAAGGAAAATGGTTTAATACTCGTTGAAAATAAAGACAAAAGTGGCTATCAAAAACCAAATAAGAAGCTTAATGATGGATGTTGGAGATGTGGTAAGATGGGTCACAAGAAGAAGGATTGTTGCATGAAACTACCAGGTGGAAACACGGGTTCAAATGGAGCAGGTCCAAGTGTGTCGAAGGATCCATCACCTCAACAAAGTACGTTGTCTAACTCATCTTTAGATTTAATGAATTTGATTAAATATGAGTCTAATAATCCAACTCAAACACATCATAATGTGAATTTGTTACAAACTATTTTTTTTAAAAATGGGTTAGAAAGTAATAATTATGAAGTAACTTTTGGGGGCTAAGCAACTCCGACCCAAGTGCCTTCGTTCTAATTGAGTCAAAGGTTATTGGGCTTAAGTCCATTATTGATAGCACCAAAGCTATTGCTGAATCATTGATGGTGACCATCACTAATTCAAAAAGGTGTTCAAATATTAAATTGAATAAAGTTGAACAGAACTAATTGTTGTATTATTCTATGTACAGGATGATTTGACAGCTTGGTGGGTAGACTCGGGTGCTACTAGTCATGTTTATAAGGATTCAAAATGGTTCGTGGAATTTGAATTAATCGAAAATAGATCCGTGCTAAGGATGAGGAATGTATCAACCGAACCTATCATAGGGATTGAAAAAGTCAAGCTTTTATTTACTTCTGGGAAACAATTAATGTTAGATAATGTGTTGTATGTACTGGGGATTCGAAAGAATCTTATATCCAGAATTGTGTTAAATAGTCATGGGTTTAGACAAGTAATAGAGTCAGATAAGTTGGTATTGTCAAAATATAATGTGTTTGTTGGATTTGGATATCTATCTAGTGGTATGTTTAAACTAAATATTCACATACCATTTGATAATGAATCTATTTACATAACATATTCATATAATAATAAAATAGATTCTATATCTAACTTGTGGCATGCTTTATTAACAAAAATAAGTCTACTACCCAACTTTGATATGACTAATAATAAATGTCATACTTTCCGGTTAACAAAAATAACAAGGAAACCTTTTAAAGATGTTAAAAGGGATACTCAGTTATTAGATCTTATTCATTCTGATTTATGTGATTTTCATAGCACGCCATCATTAAGAAATAATAAATATGTAATCACATTTATCGATGATGCAACTAGATATTGCTATGTCTATTTATTGCATGCAAAAGATGAGGCTCTTGATAAATCTAAAATTTATATAAAAGAGGTAGAACTATTTCATGGTGATCTGATTAAGACCCTTGAAACAGATCGGGGAGGGGAGTATTATGATCCGGTGTATTTTTAGTCCAATGGAATCATACATCAGACCACAACACCGTATACACCTTAACAAAATGGTGTGGCAGAAAGAAAGAATAGAACTTTAAAGGAAATGGTCAATTCTTTTTTATCTTATTCTAGTTTGAGTGACGGGTTTGGGGAGATGCTATGCTGACTGCATGTTATTGATTAAATAGAACTCCCAATAAGAAAAGCTAAATAACTCCGTATGAGTTATAGAAGAAAAGATCTCCAAATCTGCATTATCTTCGAGTTTAGGGATGTAGGGAAATTTTACACCTTATTGATCCTAAAAGGAAGAATCTAGGTGAGAAAGGCATAGATTGTATCTTTATTGGATATGCTACTAACTCAAAAGCATACAGGTTCTATGTAATAGAACCAAATGATTTAGTGTCTATTAATACTGTGATTGAATCTAGAGATGCTATCTTTGATGAGAAAAGAGTTACACCAGTACCTAGACCTATTGATGTGGGTCAACTCTCACAAAGCAGGATAAATGATTCTATTGATAATACACTTCTTCATCTCGAGCCTAGAAGAAGTACTAGAACTAGAAAGGCAAAGTAATTTGGAAACGACTTTCAACTATATTTAGTAGAAGGTTCTAGAGATGAAATTAGACATCTATATCAATACTGTTTCATAGTAGAGGAAGATCCAAAGACTTTTGGTGAAGCTATGGCTTCAAGAGATGCATATTTTTAGAAGGAAGCTGTACAAGATGAAATTGATTCCATCATGCACAATAAAACTTGGAAACTTACTAATTTGCCTCCAAGGTGTAAACCTTTAGGGTGTAAATGGATTTTAAAGAAGAAGGTAAAGGTAAATAGAAGTATAGATAAGTATAAAGCCCGTTTGGGCATTCAATGCTTTAGACAAAAAGAAGGGATAGACTTCTTTGACACTTATGCTCCAGTTGCAAGAATATATACTATAAGATTATTGTTAGCACTAGCAACTATACATAATCTTATAATACATCAAATAGATGTTAAAACTACTTTCTTAAATAGTGAATTACATGAAGAAATATATATATGAAACAACCTGAAGGTTTTCTTATGGCTGGACAAGAGATAAAGTCTATAAGCTGATTAAGTCTCTTATGGCTTAAAACAAGCTCCTAAACAATAGCATCAAAATTTTGATTTGGTTGTCCTATCATATGTTTTTATCCTAAACCAAGTTGATAAGTGTGTTTACAGTAAATTTGATTCTTCTAAAAGGGATTCATAATTTGTTTATATGTTGATGACATATTGATCTTTGGTTCAAATCAAGAACAAGTTGATAAAACTAAGGAGTTTTTATCATCAAGATTTACTATGAAAGATATGGGGGAGGCAGAAGTAATTCTTGGAATAAGAATAACCTGAGGTAGCAATGGAATTACTATCTCTCAATCACATTACATTGAGAAGATATTAAATAAATCCAATTGTTTGAATTCTTCACTGATAGATCCTACTACTAAACTTATACCAAATTAAGGAAATCCTATTGATCAGTTGGATTATGCCAAGTCAATAGGAAGTTTTATGTATGCTATGGTTAGTACAAGACCTGATATAGCATATGCAGTGGGAAAATTGAGCAGATTACACAAGTAATCCAAGCTTATATGACTGGCAAGCAGTGAATAGACTGTTTAAGTATCTAAAGGGAACCATGAACTATGGTTTATGTTATTCAGATTCACCTTCTATCCTGCAAGGGTTTACATATGCAAGTTGGATAACGAACCTAAAAGATCATTCGTCTACTAGTGGACGAGTATTTCTACTAGGCGGAGGTGCAATTTCTTGGGCATCTAAAAAGCAAACTTGTATTACAAACTCTACAATGGAATATGAGTTTGTTGCATTAGCTTCAGCCAGAAA
>BJCM01000996.1:0-10827 GCA_018326385.1 Flaveria bidentis | reverse complement strand
GCATATCTTTTCAGGTGATCATGCTAGCTGAGGATCTAGGTGTGCTGCCTTAGTGGAGACCCTAGGATGTATTTTGTGGCTAAACTCGGTCTTTTGAAAACAATTGTTGTATCTGTTTCAAACAACATTATACTTTGTAACTTGTTCCTGGGTTGTGGGAATTGCATACAATGTTATTATCTATGGTTATGTGAATCTTATATCATGTTTATGCTTATGGCTATGTTGTCGTGAATACTGACTAGACACGACACAAGTCCCCTTGTTGTCGGGTGTCGTCATGACACGCTTGTCATCATTACTATTATTGCATCTCTATCGCTTACCATGTGTTATGACGATTCCTGTCTCGTTACATCCTCGTGTTTCCGCTCTTAGCGAGGGTGTGACATTAAGACTCCGTTTAAAAGACATCTTTGTTGGGTTATAATTATTAATGTTTTCTCTTTTGGTTTGGCGCGTGTTTTGCCATATTATACATATATACACTTTGGGTTTCTTTACTTACAAAACGCTTCCGCATGATTTTAAAGATTGAACTTTGGTTGATTTTTATTTTAATTGTGGCATATAGAGTTGTTCTAAGTAACTATTGACTGTGATCCTGGTTTATTCACACAGCTCGCGGTAAAACTCCGCACGTCTGTGACACAAACTTTGTTTGTTATTTGAAAACATGAATGTTTTTTTTGAGATTAATGTTAGGAAAACATTATTTGGTTGGTTCATACTTGATCATACCAAATGACTAAACCAAAAATTTATTTCTTGTTGAACCAAAAGGTTTTGTAGAAAGATCAGCAAATTGATTGTCTGTGTGGACTTTGATCAACTTTATCAGACCTTTTTCTAAGAAATCTCTTAAAAAGTGATATTTGCTTTCTCTATGTTTGGCTTTTGAATTTTGAACAAGATTTTTAGGGATAGATATGGTAGCAGAATTGTCTGTGTGTATCAGTCTTTTAAGAAAATTAAATAACAGTAAAGCATTTGATTTTTAATCCAAAACAGTTGAGAATAACATGCAGAAGTAGCTATATACTCAACATTAGTTGTAGACAAAGAAACATTTGTTTGTTTTTTACACTGCCAGGAGATCATCTTGATCCAAGAACTTACATCCTCCAGTTATGGATTTTTTGTTATGATTGCAGCCACCATAATCATTGTCTGTGTATGTAAATAAAGAGAAATCTCTAGCCTTGGGATACCATAAACCAAGTGTTGATTTGCCTTTTAAGTATCTGAAAATTATCTTTACTGTATTGATGTGTGATTCTTTTGGATCTTCTTGGTATCTTGCACACATGGAAACTGCATACATGATGACTGGTATGCTTGGAGTAAGGTACATAAGGGATCCTATCATAGATCTATAGAGCTTCTGATCAACTAATGTGCCTTCTAGATCTGGGCCAAACTTAAATCTATTTTCAAATGGTGTTTTGCTTAATGTGCAAGTCATTGTATTTCTTTAAAATCTAATTCATATATTTTCTCTGGTTGATAAAAATTCCTTTTACAGATTGTTGAACTTGCAAGCCAATTAAGAATGCGAGTTCTCCTATGGAGTTCATTTGGAATTTTGATTGCATAAGAGATTCAACTCTCTTCAAAGGTGTAGTTGGTGGATCCAAAAATGATGTCATCCACGTAGACTTGTACAACAAGCAAGTCTTGTCATTTTTGTCTTTAGGAACACTGTCTGATCAACCTTTCCACTTGAGTTCCCACCATTTTGTAGTAGAAACTTAAATAAAGTTTCATACCACTTCCTAGATGCATGTTATACATTAAGATTTAAAATTTTATGTTACGAAGCTAATGAACCATAAATTTGTATGTTATATTCTTGATTTGTATGTTAATGTGTCGATCGAGTAAAAAAGAGTTTTGTGATAAATTTGTATGTTATGAAGCTAATGAATCATTTTTATGCATATGTTGAATGTTTGGAGTAAAAAGGAGTTTTGTGATAATTTTCACATCAAAATTTTATGTTACGAAGCTAATGAACCATAAATTTCATTGTATTGAATGCGAGGATCAAAAAACAGTGTTTGATTTGAGCCAAAGCTCAAATACCACTTCATGAAAAATTCACTCACTTGAACTTTAAGAACAAGAACAAAATCAAATGAGATTTCCCCTAAGGATCTTTTAAATCTCTCACAATATAACAACAACATGTTATATATTCAATACCCAAAATCATGATGTGTGAATCCATGATTAATGATATAAACTTATATAAACTTACAATAATAATAATAATGATAAATAATAAATTATAGTGATAATAACAAAAATAGTTATTATAACTAGTGTTTATTTTAAGTCTTAACATTAAGTTATAATAGTAAGAATATATAATATTAATAATTTATAAAAGAAAAATAAATATAACCTAAAGTGAATTAAGTTCAGGGGTTATTTTATCAATTTTGAAACATTAAAAGAAAGTTTTAAACATAAAATGTTAAACTGAAAACCCAAGGGACCATTTGTGTAGTTAACAAAACCCAAACCAATCTCCCCCTTCACCCCGCTTTTCCGACTGAAACTCCAGCAGACCTCTAGCCGAGGTCCGGCAAGGCTAAAACCAGTTAAAAAGATCGAAATGAACATTTGCTCTTTGTTATATAGTCTTGATTTGTATGTTAATGTGTCTATTGAACTTCAATTTTGATTCGACTATCTTGGTTACGATGTTGCGATTAAATGGTTGATTAGATCGAATTGAACTATACATTTAGTTTAGCAATGATTATACAACCGTTTTTGTTCAATAAATTGGATTTTTAACATGATTTGGATATTGGAACGGGTGGAATTCGATAGGCATATGGTTTCAGGTGCAATCACCATTATAGTCGAGTTTAAACCTAAACTAAACCTCGTTTCCAATTTCGAAACGTTTCCCCCGATCTTTTTAACCGGTTTTAGCCTTGCCGGACCTCGGTTGGAGGTCCGCTGGAGTTTCAGCAGGAAAAGCGTGGTGAAGGGGGAGATTGGTTTGGGTTTTGTTAATTACACAAATGGTCCCTTTGGTTTTCAGTTTAACATTTTATGTTTAAAACTTTCTTTTAAAATTTCAAAATTGGCAAAATAACCCCCTGAACTTAATTCACTTTAGGTTTTATTTATTATTATTTTATAAATTATTAATATTATATATTCTTACTATTATAACTTAATGTTAAGATTTAAAATAAACACTGGTTATAATCACTATTTTTGTTATTATCAGTATAATTTTTTATTTCAGTATTATTATTATTATTTTTATTATTATTATTACTATCATTATTATTTTTCATATTATTATTATTAATATAACTTACTATCTTTACTTGCTATTATTATTATTATTATTTTTATTACTGTACAACTTAATATTTTGGTTATTCACATTTATACATTAAAATTTGTTAACAACTAAGAAATAAACGACGTTAACTTTTAATTAACAAAAAACATGAGATGTTACATTAATGACTCATGTTTTATGCATTTGTTGAATGTTTGGAGTAAAAAAGAGTTTTGTGATAATCTTCACTTCAAAATTTTATGTTACGAAGCTAATGAACCATAAATTTCATTGTATTGAATGCGAGGATCAAAAAACAACGTTTGATTTGAGCCAAAGCTCAAATACCACTTCATGAAAAATTCACTCACTTGAACTTTAAGAATAAGAACAAAATCAAATGAGTTTTCCCCTAAGGATCTTTTAAATCTCTCACAATATAACAACAACATGATATATATTCAATACTCAATAATCATGGTGCAGGAATCCATAATTAATGATATGATATCTGTGTGTGTATAAGTATGTGTGTGTTTTAATGCTTGAATAATAATATTAAACCGCTTGATAACATTGATTATAAAAAAGCTTACAAAGGATTATGGTATACTGTTATCTATAACCTGTACAAAAAGCTATGTACAGTTACAAAATTTCCCTTATGTAAAATAAAATTACATAAAATCCTAAGTCTGTAAGTCATCCGCTGTTGATAAATGATTGTACGTTGTGCATGACCAGTCATCTGCTGTGCATGTTGAATAAGTTGTCTATTGTGTCTTGGATGTTGTCCGCTATAAACCTTGATGTGTGATTGACTTGATAGTTGTCCGTTGTGGATAATTCATCAACTATGTATATTAGTCATCCGTTATGTATGCTTTGGTCATCCGTTGTAGACACTGGAGCTTTTCATCATCCGCTTCTCACTCATGTTCATATGTTGGATAGTTCTTCATCAGTTGCAGACACTTGTGCAAAATTTCTTTTATCTACAAACATGAAAAATAAATTAAAACAATAATTAGTGTTTGTTATGGATGTTAATGATACTAATGTGTTAGTTAATGATTGTTTGGATGTTATAACATATTATGTTTGATTATGGCAAGCATTATTCATCAATGCACTTGTTGAGTCCAACATTAGTTCATACATAATGGTTATTTTGTTATTATTATATTAAGTAAGCATGCACACAGATTAGTTTATCGCTGAAATAGTTAAGCCAAACGTGAAGCATACGTGGTTATTCAAACAATAAGTGAGGTAGATAGTCTGCTTTCAAGTCGTAATAGAAAAGAACATACCACATATATGATTCAATCAAATTTAGATATTTGATCATAAAATTCTATTTATTCATCTAAATTTCTAATTAAGCAAGTAAGAGGTATGACACATCTTACGTAAACATATGAAGAGCTATGTTAACATATCACTAATAGTATAATACCTTTAGCCCAATTCATTTGATTTTATTACACACATACATGATACTTTATACAAAATTTTCAACAAGAAACACTAGAAAGAACTTACACTTTTTATTATAGTGTCGTCATATTTATCAAGATATGCAAGATATGCTTGTCCATTGGTCCTTTTACATGTATCTTCAAATATTTGCGTTGAAGTTGGCAATTCATTGTTTAGGTTATCATTTTTCTAGCAAAAACAAAAATCTTACTATCTCTTTACAAATCCTATCAAAGCTTTCCGGACAGTATGCATATTTTTTGTGACATGTGTATATCATTAGCCCTAAAAAAACTTCTGAATACACATTAAAATAATAACTAATATAATAAGAAACTCTAAATAGAAAATACTACTAATAAATAAATTGTCAAGAAAATTATTATTTCATCTGAATTATTCCATAGCCTCAACAACTGTGAAAAGTCATCTTGTGGAATGTTTTTAGATCAATTCTTTCTATTGTTATCCTTATGTTGATAGAAGCATTTTTTTTCTTATATTGATATTTATATATCTCATACAACTCTCCAATACTCTTTAAAATCCAAATTTTAGTAACATGTGGCACATTGTATTTTTCCTTCAAAAAAAGTTAGAATTTAGTTAAAAATGACATATAACAAATAAACAATAAAACTATTTATAAACTTACCAAGACATATTCCCATATTTTATTTTTATGTGACACATTTTTCCATGAAGTACAAATTAATGGTGCATAAGAATGGTTACGAGTGATTGTACTCAAAAATCAAGAAAATTCTCCAACTATGTCATTCTCCTTTGTTACTGGTCTCACAAGTTGTCCAAACTCGTTACATATAATGATCTTTTCCTTGTTGACTTTCCATGTGTGCATGACATGCATTAGTTGGTCCTCGTATATTGATTTTAGAATTTGAACTCAAGTATACATTAACATGCATACATATATAACCTGTAACAAGCTGAAACATGGTACAAGTAGTTAAACGAAACCTATTACTTTTTATTCAGGACAATGTAATTAATTGAATTAGTGCATCGTCCTCCCATTCTTGATCATTTTGGCCATGATCCCTTTGTATCTCATCATCATTATTTGTAGATGCAAAATGGTCCATGTCCTTATATTCATCATCTTGGTCAACGTAATCTTGTAAATACAACACTATCAATAAATAAAATTACAAAAAGTATTACAAAAAATAAACTAGTTTAACCACTAGGGTCACCAGCATGCAATTAGGATCGATAGTGATCACCATCAACTATATGGTTGAGTTGTAGCCTCATTACTTCTTGTAGGGAAATGTAAGTTCGAGTCCTAATGACAACAAAACGTTGTTACCGCGGTGGGCTTTCAGAATTGGGGGTTGGTGGGCTTGAGCTACCTAGCGTTGTTTATGTTCACTGGTGTATGAGATGCCTTTTACCATTGGACAAAAAGAATGTTGCCTCTACTTTCCGAACTTGAACTATATTGTCTGCTTCTCTATATTTACTAACAAGTTGTAGCCTTTGTGCTGCAAATTAAAGATCACACAAACTAGCCATTAAATGTCTCACCACTACAACACAACTTCACGTGACAAATTAAAAAAACAGTCTAGATGATTGAAATGCAACATAGACCAAGTTAAAAGGTATTTAAGCAATAACATAAACCTAGTCTGGATTAAAAATTAAAGTATTTTAATGCGAAAAAGCCCATGGTACGCATGCTCGCTACAGTTTGTTTACAAATAGTTGGAACAAAGTATTTTAATGAAACATAGTTACACCAATCACCTGATAGTTTACTCTAACCCGACTAAGAAGTCTGGCAATATTCATGGTAATGATCTTGATCAACAGGGCCTTGACATAAAATCAGGGAAAGAACCAAAAACCTTCACCTATAGTTGTAGTAAAACAAGAGTTTTAGCTGGGTTCTAAATTAATAAAATACATATAACACGGTTTGTTCTATTTTGGATTGCCGAAACATATAAAGATGTATTCAGGACAAGCTTATCAATTTTACCTTAACTCAATTAACATTATCTTTATCCGTTGGCATCCAATCCCATTGTAGAATATCACTTTCCAGCCCCTAAAATTTAAAGGGAGGTTCAAGTCTAAAACATCAACATATACACTTGTGAATCCAATAAGACATTACACAACCATTCAATAACTTAATTACCAACATCTTCTTCTGTATGTGTGAATACAAACAACCTGTAGGTCATTGATTAATGAGTTCCTAATATTCTAACTAGGATCAATCAGTGATTTTTCAAAGTTTAGAGGCCTGAAAGAATAGCACACAGCTTGTTGTTTCCATCGGAATTGTAGATCAAGATGATTTGGTGGAATAACTTGATCTATCTGTTTCGATTGATCATGCTTTCACGACTTAGACTCTTAGCTAGTGCGAATACAAATAATGCATTGATCGATGAGCTCCTGATTTTAAAAAATTAGGGTTAATTTGTGAATTTTTAATATGTTTAAAGATCAGAAATAAAAGTTATTAAACTAAACTAGGAAAAATAAATTTTAAAAATACTTTTTGGTTCAGTGGTTAAGTTGTAGTTTAGTGGATAAGTTGTAGTTATGCATATCACAAGACCCAAGTACTCGATTAAAGGGGAAATCACTTTTTCTTAAGAGTGAACCTGGTCATTTTTTATGATTATTTTTTTTAATTTAAGGCATGTAGATAATTTGTTCCATGATATTGTAGTTATCTTAAAATAATAAATAATAAACTTTGTATATAAATTTGCAATTTAAGTTTCGTACGTGTGCATTATCATAATATTAGTTTGATATTTTGAAAAGTAGATCTTAACCGTCTTCTTTCAAGTATAATGTTAGTTTATTATTCAAAATATCAAATAACTATTAGAAGTCTTTTAATATCTACAAATCAAAAACTTGACGATATATATTTTTCATACTCGTTAAATTCCTTTTTTTCAAGTTCAATGTTAGTTTAACATAATAATAGATTTAGTAAACCTATATATTACACGGTTTGAATAAAAGAATTATTAAATATAATAGTAAGTTTTAATGTAAAAAATAATATTATAAAATAAGATGAAAAATTACGAATAACGTGTGCGCAATAAAACAATGATATCGATTTAAAAAAATTATTATTTTTTTAAAAAAGAAATTTAACTTTTTATTTCAAAACAAACCATATTAAAATATGTCATTGTTAAAAGTCCCTTATTATAACTTTAAATTCCAACTATTTTTAGTTTATAATAATTTTAGTTTTTAAAAACACCAATTTTTAAATATTTCATATTTTTAATAGAGTTTGATGTTTTAGAAAAAAATCTTATTTTATAAAAATATTTTTTAGAAGTAACATTAATTAAAAGATGTTTTTTAATTTATTAAAAAACTACTTTTAATATAAAAAAAGCTAAATAATATTATTAGTAATTAAGGTAATTATTTAAAATGATAGAGAAGCAGAAATTTTTTAATAAGAATAAATATAGTATTACCACATGTCACTTATAGTTATACTTTTATTAAAGTAGAAATATTAGTTTAAAAATTTATGTGTCAATATGTATTTACACTAGTATATATAAAACTCTATGTAGGTTTGGGAATATGCAACCTATTAAATTAATAGTGTCATTTAACTATTAAGAACGCAACCTTTCAAAATAAGTTTTGTATATTAACATATAACAATGTACCATTTTCAGGAAAAGAGTCGTGTATATATCGTTTTCATAATGCAACCTTTATGTTAAAAGTTACATATATAAATACAATAGTAAAATGTTATTTTCCTCCCTGTGGTTTGGTCATATTTATTATTTCCATCCCAAAATATTCTTTCTTGTATTTGGTTCCCTAAGATTTGAAAAAGTTGTCAAATTCATCCAAAAATGTTAGTTTTATTATTTGAAAATCTTAAATAGCTATGGTTAGAAAGGTACTTATTTAAATTTTCAAATAAAAATAGAATACTAATTATGTTTACTTGTTACTTATAAAATTTTATTTACGGAATCCATGTTTTTGGTTGAAAATAACAACTTTTTCAAACCTTTTGGGAACCAAATGCAAGAAAAAGTATTTTTAAATGAAAATAACATATATGATCAAACCAAATGGAGAAAAAATGATAATTCACTCTAAATAAAATTTACAACCTTTTAAGAAAAAAGTAACAATATTTACAACAATTTGCAACTTTTTAATAATAAATATTACAAATTTAATATTTTTGAAACCTTTATAAAAATATTGCATTATATATTCAAATGCAACCTTTATGTTCAAGGAAGTTGAATTAGACTTAAATGCAACTTATTAAAAAAAGTTACTTTTGAAAAGTTGCATTAAGCTTGTTTTCTAGTAGTGATTTTGTTTTAAAAAATGATGAATTTCAAGTAACAAAATGCTAAAAATGTAACTTTTACGTTTGTGTAATCCCTATCAAGCAGTTCATTGTGTCTATTGCTAATCATCAAGTCTAGTGCTAGTAATTATGTTACCTATTATGTCAAATGTTAACAATTGTGTTATTTGAAAATGTATTTTTTAAAATGGTGATTTTCAAATAACATAATCCTGAAAATATAATTCTTTTATGCTTTTCTAATTCATTGTGTAATTTTGATTAGATTATCATGTAATACTCGTTAAGCAGCTCATTATGGCTATTGCTAATTATTGAGTATGGTGTTAGTCATTGTTGTTTCTAGTGTTAACTATTGTGTTATGCATTGTGTTTTTCTAAAATAATGATTTTCAAATAACACAATCCTAAAGATGTAATTTATTTTATGTTTTTTAGTTTATTATGTAATTCTGATCATGTCATTATGTCATTCTCGTCAAATAACTCATTGTGTATATTGCTAATCATTGATTGTAATGCTAATCATTGTGTTTCATATTATGTCTAATGTTGACAATTGTGTTATGTAATGTGTTTTTTTAAATGATAATTTTTAAATAACTATAAGGCCCCGTTCCCGGGACACTCATAGTTGGTCGATTATTGCACATAAAAACATATAAGTTACATTTATCATTACTGAAACATTGCAGCGGAATAAATTTAAAACCATTTCATATCATTATAATTGTTTTTGCAAAATAATACATCGTTGATAAATTACAAAATATAACTCGTTGCATTACATCACAAAAACATTATCGTTATACAAAATAGATGTCATCCAAAATAAGCCAAGTAGCCGCATGTGCCATCCTCAGCAACCAGTTACCTGCCAACTGGAAAAACATAAAAGTTCGCGTTGCTGAGTGAGTTTTAGTTTTAAAATAAAATATACTTTTACTTTTGTTTAAAACCTTTCTTTACATTCATACGTGGTCAGACATCATACGTACATATAGATATTATCATTATTATCTTCGGTTACCATTCATTAACTTTCATTCAATGTACGTCATTATTTCGTTCGTTAACTTTCATACCGTACATTTCATTCATTAACCATCATTCATTCCTTCATTCATTCTTTTTTCTTTCTTTCTTCTGGATCGGTGTCATCAGCTATACTCCAAATGTATGCACGAAGCGGATACTGGGCCGAAGATCATAAATGACTTCCATAACATACATAGCCTGGCACCAGCACCGGGGCAAGGGACAAAGATCCCACCTGTATGCTACACCCCAAACAAAAGCACGAAACAGGTACTGGGCCGAAGATTATAAATGACTTCCATAACACACATAGCTTGGCAGTAGCACCGGGGTAAGCATCCATGTAACTATACATTTGGCCAGTCACAAAGACTAGACCTCAGTGTGTATCCTTACGGGTTAGCTAAACCACACACAGTTGAGCTAACAACATTTTAGAGTCGTCCACCTCCTTACATTTGCTTGCAAGACTTTCTATTTGTAACACCCGGTTATTTTAAAGTCAAAGAAAAGAATGAATAAGGTGAAAGAAAAGAAGGAAAAGAAATAAAACCCAAGACTAGGGGTAAAAAGTGTCCAAAAGGACAAAAAGTTTGAAAAGTGGGTGTAAAAGGTAGCATGGCCGCCCATG
>BJCM01000992.1:0-12620 GCA_018326385.1 Flaveria bidentis | reverse complement strand
TTTCTTATTTTATAATATTTTTAATGTATTATCATATTTTAGTACATGTTACTACGAAATATTAATCAAAGACAGGGGTTATGCAATGGGAATCGACTAAAGATCTTATCATTAGCACCGTGTGTTATAGAAGCTGAAGTCATATCAGGAAGTAATATAGCTAATCGAACATTCATTCCAAGAATTTCTTTAACACCATCTGACAAGAAGATTCCATTTAAGTTTAAATGAAGACAATTTCCAATTTCGGTATGCTTTGCCATGACGATAAATAAAAGTCAAGGGCAATCGTTATCTAGAATTGGTTTGTATTTGAGACAACCAGTTTTTTTACATGGTCAGCTCTACGCCGCTTTATCCAGAGTTAAAAGTAGAGATGGACTCAAACTCGTAACTGTTGATAAAGATGATATTCTTACTAATAAGACGGTCAATGTTGTATATAAAGAAGTTTTTAGAGATTTGTAATTTGCATTTATAACTATAAATCTATTAAGTGTAAAAGTATTATTAATATGTACTTGTAAATGAAATTTATAAAGTATATGTTTATTATAAATGTTTGTTAATTTTATAATTTGTTTGATTCGTATCTGTGTACCCACACGGGTTTATAACCTAGTTTTATAATAAAACAAAACAAAACGCCGGTCCAGTTTGAATAAAATTAGATTCGTACACCTCTAGTGTAAATCATTTAGAGTTTAGACTAACTGTACATTTGTACCCGTTTTTAATTGAAACTAAAATTATGTCATAAAAGAGCTATTGGGTTGGGCAATGTGTAGGCCCAAAAAGTCCCTAACCAAACCAACTATATTTTGGCCCATTGTTATATCACCAAACCGGCCCGATATGCTTTCACATCTACAAATCACTAAACCGGACCGGTCGACTCGCGTATGAAACAGAAACCACCTCGATCAAAAGTGAGATTTGAGTGTATGCTCGAAAATGGAATCGACCGATGAAATTAAAACCCTAGAAGAAGATGGAATCAGTTGGAGTACTCGAGTCCTCTATCCAACTATCATCGGAGGTTCTTTTCCCCAATTTTATTTCTTCTGATGTCGTTTTTGCAGTTAATTTGCAGAATATGAACAACACAAAGTTACTGAGCATTTAGGATTCATATGTATTCGATTTACATAGGAACTTACTTATTTGTGTATTTATGTCTTATTATATGTGATTATATGCTTCATAGTAGCTTTTTTCTATGCTGAGAGATGATTGTGGATTTGATTTAGCTTTTTTCTATGTGCATTTGGCTTATCGTCTGTTAACTTGTAGGATTTTGGTTAAATTGGGCTTGATAAACTGCTCCATACAATATATACTTGATTTTTCACTGTCTATACAATGTCGATCACTGCATCTCTATGAATTTATAGTAAGTTTTAAGGTAGTAGTGTTTGGGATGATTGGAGTTTATGGTTCTCTGTTCGTGTTGGAGTTTTTTTGTTTTTTTTGTTTTACTTCGGTTTCTAGTTTATTTGATTCGACTAGCGTATGGAAGCACACATATCTGAAGAGAAGAGTGGTACTTTGTTTTGAATATTTGTTTTTTTTATTAGGAATCGTGGGAGGAGGAATTGGATGGAAGGTTTACGGACGTGAATTGATGTCTACTTACGCCACTAATCTTGCCATAGTCACTGGTTGCTATTGTGGTAAACAATCATCTCCTCTTTTTGTTTTACTGTATCCAGTTGTTTTTAAAACTATATCAATACTGAAAACAACCTGCAGGATCAATCTAGGGAAACTGTATCAGTTATAGCTTGCAGATTGATAGTTTACGTCGAGTGTTTGTGTATTTCTTTTGGTACCTATCAATCAGGCTGCTAGCCTGTTATGGATGTATTTTGTAATTAGACTACATATACCAACATTTAATTGGAGGACACATGTCTAGACTTGATGACCGTGCTTCTAATAGAAAACCACTACTATTTGTTTTTGCTTTCAGTGTTCTGTTTATACAATGTGATAAGAAAGTTAAATGAGATTTTGGGTCTGTGTAAGGGGAATGATTAAATAAGTAAGGAAATGGAGCCTTAGTTTATTTATGTGTTTCCTTTAATGACAGGTGCTCGAGAGTTTGTAAGAGTTAGCAGGCATTCTGGGCCTGATAATCTACTTGACTCAGCAATTGCTGGATTTGGCACTGGTGCTATTCTAGGCAGATTGCAAGGTTAGTGCTAATGTTTTAAGCTTACGAGCAAGCATCAATTATATCTTCAGTATTTTTAATATTATTTTCTCCATATATTATGTGCTCATATGTTATTGCCACTATTAGGTGAACCGTATGACTCTCAGTGTTATGTCCTGTGTGATTGTCTTTTGCTTGAATTTTGACTGCAACAGTGCTATACATCCTGCGCCCATTGGTCCCAATTTCCTGAAATATCTAATTTTAGTAAACTATACGAACCACTTAAAGCAAAACATCATCAACTATATGTTGGTCACATTAAGATTCTTCATCTTTAGAATGTTGGTTGTGTAGGCTGTTTATGTGCATGCACAATTGCATATAATAGTCTTCCAATTGTCTGTTCAATATATTCTTTTTAAAGGTTTTAAAGTTGTAGAGTTAATAAGATTAAGAATGGAATAAAATATAACATAAATGGGTTCAATGTGATAGTTATTATATTCTTAACAATGTGGACCCGAGGGAGTACTTCATATGATGAAATATCCTCACTGAAATATTAACTTTGTTTCAAATTGCTAGTTGTTGTAGAATTCCCCCATTGTAATGTGATTAAAATATATAATTGCTCAGGATGCATAATCAAACAAACAATAATTAGTTGCAGGAAACAACTGATGAAACACATTCTGTACATGATTCAGCAACTGCTTTCATCTGTGGTCGTTGCCCGGATTCATATCATCTACATTACCGAAATAATCACACATATAATCATAACTAATGTCATAATTATTCTATAAAAAACTAAAACATTTGAGAAAAAGGTGAATGAATCGAATGAATGAATGGAGATTATATGATTAAAATGGTTACATCGCACACGATTGATTAATATATTTGTTAAGGTATTTAAGTTAAAGACACATAAAGGTTCAACAATCACTTGATCCATTTTGTCTATATCACTTAAAATTTAGCAATGAACCCAAGCTTTCATCAATGTTGATATCAGGTGGTCCTGCTGGTGCAATCCGTTACTCCATTGGCATCGCCATTGTGGGAACTGGGGTCGATTTTGCTGCAATCAAATTAAGACCCGTTTTCAAGAACATGTATGAGTCAGTAGTAGCTGGTGACGAGAAAAAGGGTGGGTTCAAATGGCCCGAATGGTTGCCCATCCAAGTTCTCGATGAGGAAGCTCTTGCTGCTAAGCGTGCACGAGAGGAAGCATTGCAGGCTCGGATTCGTGAATTGACAAAAGAAGAGTCATAGGTTTGGCATTGTTGCACTGTGCTCAGTGTTTCCCTTGCGTTTGCTGGTTGTCATAGATTATAATAAACCGTTTCCATTGTAATTGTTAACTGTAAAAACATCGCTAAACATTTGTTATAGTATCAAAGATTTAAAGGTAAGGATCAAGTGATCAAACCATTATAACTTGAAAGACACATGTTGGATGACAAAGGGAAATGGTTTTAAAGCTCTTTATTCACCTTGTTCGATTAACTTTAACCGAATAAAGATCATTTAAACTAAATATTTGTTTTTTTTTGCCTTCGTTTCCTAAAATGTACTTGTTTGTTTATGCTTTTGTTCCATTGTTAACTTTACACTAGTCTAAATACTAATTAAAGGTACATAGCAATATGTTTAAATCAAGTTTAAGATTTAACAACATCAGTAATGTACTAACTTTTAAAGGAAGCGGTGATATCATATTGATGTCTAAATAACGTTGTCTTGTTTAAAATTAAGTCGGATGCAAGCTTAAAATTAAAATTTAAATGAACAAATTTGTAATTAATGGTCAATTAGTATTACTAATAAATATAAATAACTACAATGAATAAATAAAGGTATGAAACTAAATTGTCTTTTGATGTAGTGACATTTGATGTTTATTCTTATCAAAATATTATAGGTTCAAAAATCACATGTAAACAATAGGTTGATCAAATAATAAAATTCCAAGATGTGTGTCTTCATTCTTAAATGAATAAAAATGAACACACGTAAACAAAAGAACGTATATGTACAAACACAAACAAAGGTTTATAAGCAGAAAAGCTAATAAATGGTTAAAGCAAGGAATAAGAATAGTATGTCGAATGATTTAAATATACAAATAAAATGTTGTTCATGTTCAATATATTAAATATGGTTGAAATAAAGTTAAGTCTTAATTATAAACACTAATTTTTTAAGAGCTTAATGATACGAGTGTGATGATTTGTGTTTGGATTTTTGGGATTGTTTATTTTCATTTATTTTTGACTTACTAATTTTTGATAAGCTAACAAGTTAAAATAACTTTCAAACTGATTTTTCATATAGGATAAATATAATATTTTAAAAAGTAAAAATATAATTACTTATTAATTTTTGAAATAATCATATTCTCTATTACACCCCTCTGCTACTACTACCTACTATGAATACTTCTTATTTTTAAAGTATATTCATTTTTATCATTTTACAACCTTTTGAATCATAAGTTAATCTAAAAACGTTTTTAAATTCTCCTTTAAAATTTTATAAATTAATAAACCATTTCATAAAAAGTACTTTTCAACCAAAAGTAACCAAAATTGATAAATTAATAAACCATTTTTAACTACCGGCGACGAAGGCAAGGTGACTCCGACCACCGCAGATGGCGGTTGCTGCTAAAACCCACAGAGTCTCTTCACATCACTCCAACCCCTTAAACCCACAGAGTTTTCACCATAATCACATCCCCACAACTTCCAATCTCTCAATTCAATCTCCCACCTTCAATCTTTCTTTTTCTTTGAAAAACAAGCACCAAATCTCCGTAATCAGCACCGATTCAATCGACACCAGAGACCCCAATTCCCTCATACGCGACCTCTGCCTTCACGGTAACTTACAACAAGCTTTAACCCTCTTAAACGCCATGAACAAGCTCCCAATTGACGTCCATGAAGACACTTATATCTCGATAATTGACCTCTGCGAGCGGAAGCGAGCACAGCCCCAAGGGTCGGACGTGTATTCTTTGATCAAGAATTCGAATACCCAATTGGGGATTAGGCTGGGGAACGCGTTGTTGAGCATGTTTGTTAGATTGGGTAATTTGGTTGATGCGTGGTATGTGTTCGGTAAAATGTCTGAGAGAAATGTGTTCACTTGGAATGTGTTGATTGGTGGGTATGTGAAAGGTGGGTGCTTTGATGAGGGTTTGAGTTTGTATAATCGGATGTTGTGGGCTGGAGTTCGACCCGATGTGTATACGTTTCCCAGTGTTTTGAGAGGTTGTGGGGGTGTAGAGGATGTGATCACTGGTAGGGAGGTTCATGTTCATGTGTTGAGATTTGGGTTTGAGTCTAATGTTGATGTCAATAATGCTTTGATTAGTATGTATGTGAAATGTGGGAGTGTGTATGACGCGCGGTTGGTGTTTGATGAAATGCCTGTGAAGGATACGGTATCATGGAACGCGATGATTTCGGGGTGTTTTGAAAATGAGGAGCGTTTGGAGGGATTGGAGTTGTTTCTTGACATGCTTGATTGCTTTGTGGTTCCGGATTTGATGACTGTAACTAGCGTATTGTCAGCGTGTGACTTCGTCGGTGATGAAAGATTAGGGAAAACTGTTCAAGGGTATGCCACAAAACATGTGTATGGGAAAGATGTTGCTGTTGGTAACTCGTTGATACAGTTTTACTCGGGCATTGGAGCTTGTGAAGAGGCTGAGAAAGTATTCACCAGAATAAGATTGAAAGATGTAGTATCATGGACATCAATGATTTCAGGTTATGAGAACAATGGTCTGTCTGAAAAAGCTGTAGAATTTTACAAGAAGATGAAGGTAGAAAACATTAAACCTGACAAAATCACTATTGCTAGTGTTATCTCTGCTTGTGCTTCTTTAAATCTATTAGATTTGGGTGTCGAGTTACACGAATCTGCTAAAAAGACTGGACTGATATCATATGTTACTGTCACCAATGCATTAATCGATCTTTATTCTAGATGTAAACTTATTGATAAAGCTTTGGGAGTCTTTAAACTCATTCCCAACAAGAATGTCATATCTTGGACTTCAATCATCCATGGTCTTGTGATCAATAACCGAAATCTTGAAGCTCTTATTTTCTTTAGAAGAATGACACTTAGATTACACCCAAATTCAGTTACTTTAATTACTGTTCTTTCCGCCTGTGCTAATATTGGAGCTTTGATGACTGGAAAAGAGATACATGCATACACGTTAAGCATCGGGCTAGGGTCTGATGGATTTGTACCAAATGCACTTTTGGACATGTATGTAAAGTGTGGGAATATGAAAACCGCATGGAACCAGTTCAATTCAATTGAAAAAGACATTGCTTCTTGGAACACAATGTTGACCGGCTATGCACAAAGAGGAGAAGGTCAACACGCCATTGACTTATTTACCAAAATGGTCAAATCAGATGTAGAACCTGACCCGGTTACATTTATCTCTTTATTATGTGCGTGTGGTAGATCTGGTATGGTAGAACATGGGTTAGAGTGTTTCAAGAATATGACAGAAGATTATGGTATTGTCCCTAACCTCAAGCATTATGCTTGTGTAGTTGATTTACTTGGGCGTGCAGGGAAACTTGAAGAAGCTTACTCGTTTATTAGAACAATGCCTATAAAGCCAGATGAAGCGATATGGGGAGCTTTGTTAAATGCATGTAGGATATACAGAAAGTTGGAGTTAGGGGAACTTGCAGCGCGACATATACTGGATCTAAATGCATCAGCAAATGTTGGTTATTATAAACTTTTGTGTAACTTTTATGCTGATAATGGTAAATGGGATGAAGTTGCAAAGTTGAAAAGATTTATGAGAGAAGAAGGGGTTATAATTGACCCAGGGTGCAGTTGGGTTGAAGTGAAGGGAAATATTCATGCATTTCTTACAGGTGATAAGAACCATCCTCAAGGAAAAGAAATAGATTCAATTCTTGATGGTTTTTATGAAAAAATGAAAGAAAACACTGATCTTGATGATTCTAAAGGGGATGTATTATGTGGTCATAGTGAAAGATTGGCTGTTGGATTTGGGCTTTTAAATACAGCTCCTGGCGTGCCTATTCGGATAACAAAAAATCTTTACATGTGTGAAAGTTGTCATCATTTGCTGAAGTTTATATCCAAACTTGTTAGGAGAGAAATTAGTGTGAGGGATACTGAATGTTCTCATCATTTTAAAGATGGCGTGTGCTCTTGTGGGGATTCTAGTTATAAGCCAAAATATTCACTATAAAAGAAACAAAGTTTTCATATCATTATCTGTTTTCCATTTATGTACATGATCCTGATGATAAAGCTATGCTTGGAGTTATTCCAAAACTCACCAAATTAGTCATGCTTTTTTCGGTGACCGCAAGAACACTCATGATACCACAGTTCTAGTGTTTTACACCTACAATCACTAAACCCAACCGGCTGATTCGGGTATGAAACAGAACCTAACTCGATCAAAACTGAGATTTGATGTATGCTCGAAAATGGAATCGGCCTATGAAATTAAAACCCTAGAAGAAGACGGAATCAGCTGGAGAACTCGAGTCCTCTATCCTACTCTTCTCAGAGGTTGTTTTCCCCAAACTTATATCTTTTAATGTTTTTTTTGAAGTTGATTTGCAGAATATGAACAACAGCAAGTTAGTGAGCATTTAGGATTAATATGTATTTGATTCACTTACTAATTTACTTATTTGCGTATTTATGCCTTTTTATATGTGATTATATGCTTCATTGTAGTTTTTTTTTCTATGCTGAGAGATAATTGTGGATTTGATTTAGCATTTACAGCTATGGAATTTGACTTCTAGTCGTTCAACTTGTATTCGGTAGGATTTTTATTAAATTGGCTTTGAAAGACTGCTCCATAACAATGTATATATGATTTGTCACTGTATATATAAATTGTTTTACTGTTTTTGTACTTAGCTATGGAAATTGTGTTTGGGATGATTGGAGTTTATGGTTCTGTGTTTGTGTTTGAGTTTGAGTTTGTTTGCTTTGATTTTTAATTCAATTGATCTAATTAGTCCGTGGAAGCAAACATACCTGAAGAGAAGACGGTGACTTTGTTTTGAATATTTGGTTTTGATTAGGTATCGTAGGAGGAGGAATCGGATGGAAGGTTTACAGCCGTGAACTAATGTCTACTTACGCCACTAATCTTGCCATAGTCACCGGTTGCTATTGTGGTAAACTTTCATCTCCTCTTATTGTTTTCTTGTATTTTGGTGTTTTAAAACTATATCAATACGCAAAATAACTTGCATGATTGATTCAAGGAAACCATATTAGTCATACCTTGCATAATGATGCTTTACCATGAATCATGGCGCACCTAGCTGGACACTTTATGTATACATGTGTTAAGATTGGTCAAATATAGGGTCTGGAGGATGATATATAAAAATGATGAAAAGGATAAAGAGATTATCAATGGTTTGCTTGGTTAAAGGGCTGATATGTAAAAGATTTGAGAGAGATGCAATTATTGGTTAAACATAAAACTTATTTGATTGTACATAGAGCAACACCTTGTGTACATGAGGCTCTTGCTTTGGCTTTCGGGACCTAAACGCGTCGAAGCACCTCATGCTTTATGAAACCAAGCCATGAATGTTTGTGTATGCCTTTTGGTATTCTACAGGCTGTTGTTGATGTATTTTGTAGTAAGATTATGTATAACAGCATTTGATTGGAGAAAACATATCTAGATTTGATGGCAGTGCTTCTAATAGACAATCACTACGATTTGTATTCGCCTTCTGCTTTGTGAGTCCTGTTTATACAATTTGAGAAGAAAGTTAAATGTGATTTTGGGCCATTTTACTTTGTGCAATGGGAATGATGAAATAATGTAAAGAAATGGAGCCTTGAGTTTGTAAGAGTTAGCAGACATTCTGGGCCTGATAATCTACTTGACTCGGGTATTGCTGGATTTGGCACTGGTGCTATTCTACGCAGATTGCAAGGTTAGTTACTAATGGTCTAATGCTATATGTTTTAGGGTTACAAGCATCCATGATTTGTTATGTGTGTTTAATATTATTTTCTTTATATAGTGAATGCTCATTTATCATCGCCACTATTTCGTGAACCATGTAAATCTCAGTGTTTGGTCCTTTGTGATTGTTCGCCTTTTGCTTGAATTTTGACTGCAACAATGCTAAACATCATAGGCCCATTGGTCCCAATTTTCTGAAATATTAAATCTAGTACGACTGTACGAGTTACTATACGAACCACAGAGACAAACTGAAGCAACAATATGTTGGTCACATTAAGATCTTCATCTTCAGAATGTTGGTTGTGTAGGCTGTTTATGTGTACCCACAATTGCATATAATACTTCTCCTTCTGTATATTTGGCACTATTCTGTTTAAAAGTTGCATAACATATAGGTTCAATTCTTGATGGTTTTTATGAAAAAATGTAAGAAAACACTGATCTTGATGATTCTAAAGGGGGTGTATTATGCATTTACGCGGTCATAGCGAAAGATTGGCTGTTGGATTTGGGCTTTTAAATACGGCTCCTGGCGTGCCTATTCGGGTAACAAAAAATCTTCACGTGTGAAAGTTGTCATCATTTGCTGAAGTTTATTTCTTAACTTGTTAGGAGAGAAATTAGTGTGAGGGATACTGAATGTTATCACCATTTTAAAGATGGTGTGTGCTCTTGTGTGGATTCTGGTTATAAGCCAAAAAATTCACCATGAAAGAAACAAAATGTTGATATTATAATCTGTTTCCAATTTATGTACATGATTCTGCTGATCAAATTATTCCAAAACTCACCAAATTAGTCATGCATTTTTCAGTGACAGTTTGAACACTCATGTTGCCACATTATTATCATGCTAACCAGTGAGATAAGATAAACTTTATGGTATCGTACTAGTATCATTATTTTATTAAATAATGATCATTAATCTGTTTCATTTTCTAGATTTTTTTTTTGTTTATTTATTCTACTATGTTAGTAATAAATAGACTGTAAGTGTATTGGTTTGATCACAACACTAAAAAAACGTTTTTATTTTCTTTAAAAAATCAATGTGAATGTTCAATTCGGGATAAATTCAAGCATATATCATAGCCGTCAACCTGAGGTCGAGCATTGATTATGGCATGTATTTAAAATTATTTTTGATATGAACATTTACACATCAAAAGGAACGAAAATGGCTCTATGATGATCGTTATGTATTAAATACCCAAACCCGGTTATTAACCCAACTAGTTATAATGAAAACCGTTTTCTTTTTTCTTCAAAATAATCAGTTAGGTTATTAACTAAATTTAGTTTGTTTTTTTTAATGGAACGTTATTGTTTTCTAGCATGTTTGACACCTAAATTATCCAAAGAATTTTCGTTTATAACTTTTAGTTTTACCCTGTGTATGAAAACGATTACTAATGCTAGTTTTTAATAATAATTTTGCATTGATCAATTTCAATATAGTTGTCAGGATAACGTAGATTAGACAATTGTTAATGGGAAGTCAAGGTAGGGTATGGTGTTTGGAAAGCAAACGATAAAAATATTATCTTTAAATTGATATTTTTGTTTTCTATCAAATAAAATAGCATTATGGGACCTGCTTCTTTAATTAATTTACAAAAATCCAACAAAAAATTGTATTTCATATATTAGAATTTGGATCTTACTAATCATAATCTTTAGTTTAATTATGACCCGTTAATGTGATTTAACTCAACTAAAAGATGATTAATCAACTCAATTCCAACAATACAGATGTATGATTTTAGTTTTATAGACTGGTGACGTTTATAATTGTCTCACAAAATATAACATTGAGATAAATTTCAACAAATACAGTGTTAAGTGGTATTTAGTTAAAAAAATTGTGTTAAGAAATACAGGTGCAATGATCCATGGTATGCATAATTGCATTCGTCTGTCATTACGTGTGATTTTTTTAAGTCTATTTTTCATTTAATAAGTAAATTTAAAAATCTATCTCCATATTATTTCAAAATTATTATTTTTTCTTTCCATCATTTATACAAAAGACAAGCGTAACGGTTCTCATGTTGCTTTCTTGATCTATATTTTATAAATAAACAAGATCTAACTCGACAAACTGATGAAAATAACTTAAAGGGAATAAGGGTTGCATGAGATGAAAGTTGTTTTTGTAATGCATAAAACTCCTTTGAATCAGATTATTGTTGAACTAATATTATTTGTGTTCTTACATTCTAGAAATAATAAATCTAATAAAGAGTAAATTTGTGTTATTACTTTTATAGAAAAGTAAATAAGGGTTGCATGCAGTGGCGAAGCTTGAAATATGTCGTAGGATAAATAAGGGTTGCATGTAGTGACGGAGCTTGAAATATGTCGTAGGAGGGCGGGGGGTGAAATTAAATTTTTTTAAAGGGGGGCGAACTCAATAATTATATAAAAGTTTATATTACCAGGCCAAAAATTTACACTATCAAACTAAAATTTAACATTACAGACAAAAAAATAATAAGGGCGCCCCCCGGCCCCTATGAAGCTCCAACGGTGGTTGCATGAGTCTGATGAAAGTTTTTTTGCATGGGTTGTGTATAAAAAACATATTAAATATATATAATAATTACAAAATGAGAAAAGCAAATAACTTAATCAAACGAACATAAATAAATATTTTATATAAAAAGTATAAACGTTATGTCTTTATGAATAAAAAACTTAATTAATTAATTAATTAATAAAGTTTTAAAAACATATATAAAATAAAAGTTGAATAACAGGAAAAAAAAGGAAAGAAAAAAGTCAAAAGTAAAAGCAAAACAAGAAATTAAAACTTGTAAAAAGTATACATTTTGTCCTTTACGTAAAGTAATCCTTTTACTCTTAAGTAGTTAAAAGAAAATCTAACAACAATTAGATAAAGTAAACATGCAAAAGTAAACCAAAAGACATATTTGTAATGACTATGTGTTTAAAAGATATAATGCGCAATTCTAATTAAGCATTCAAGCAAAAATGGATTTTTAATGTTCCAACTACCAAACTATGATTCTTTAGCGACTAAAATCAAGGGTGATTTATTTGGACACCCATCAATTTTAAATCAATATTTTTTGATTCTATACGTCACGTACGCGGCGTATAGTGTCGAGAAAATATTCCCTAAACGTCGTGTATGGATCCATACGCGGCGTATAAGGTATTTTCTGACAAGACCCGTGTCACACTCGTGTCAGTGAAGGGAGTATACGCCGCGTATGGGTTAGTATGTATATGGGTCCATACGCGGCGTATAATTTTCTCAAATTTTTTCTGCAATATTTCTATGTATTGTGAAGGGAGTATACGCCGCGTATGGGTTAGTACGTATAAAAATTTGTCGCCTTTATTTTGTACGTTAAGGTTGACACTTTGCGTATAAGTTATATTTTGTAACATATTAAT
>BJCM01000991.1:0-10044 GCA_018326385.1 Flaveria bidentis | reverse complement strand
CGGTGGGGGGAGGTGGGAATGTATTGAAAAGTTAAAGCATTCATATCCCGTTCTCTATAAATATGTGAGTACATTCTCTATATTATAGAAAATGATTATTAGTGGTTGTGTGTGGAAGATAGTGAACATAATACTGTTCATCTCTATATTTGATAAAACATTGTTCATCTTTATAAAATTTTTAATATTTGTTAAAAGTATAATAATGCTAAAATTATAAAAATATTTTTTATTAAAAAAAGAGAGAAAAAATTGTGATTTTTAGTGTAATTATAAAGATGGAGATGAAAATTATGTTGTGAATGTTTTTAACAAAAAGTTAGAAGACCTCAGAAGTGACAGGTCATATCTTTTCCACACAAACATAAAAAATATGTTTTTAATTAAACATATTTTAAAAAACAAACAATCTGCGTACTTAAAACAATTTTTCGTATCTGCGTCCGCGCAGATAAAAAGATGAAAAAAAACTTTTAAAGAAAAACAAACGTTACCTTGGTGATCGTATATCTCCGGCCTGACTACTCATTTGTAGCCGTTGGCAGCCGTATCTATTGTCAAACAAGCCCATCATAAAAATTGAAATATAATAATGCGCCATAGACGTTAACCCCAATTTCAAATTTCATTCAGCGTATCTCAGCCGTAGATTACAAATCAGATCTCGACAAATTCAATCATAAACTTTTCAAAAGCAGATTCTTCATTCTTGATGTGTGTATTACCCAGAGAAAATTTGAATCTGATTACATCCCCATGGAAACAAGCATCAATCAACACTTTTAATCTAGGGTTTGTACGTAATTTTGAAGTAAGTTTTTCACTCATTCCTTATTATTACTCATTCATAATAGTTGATTCTACTGTTTTTTCGTGATTTTGATTCAATTTATCCGATTATCTCGTTCCAGATTGTTATCGATTTACCTTTAGCTGTTCAGAATGTCGAGAGATTGCAGATTATCGCGTCGAAATTCGGGCAAAAACTTGAAGTTTGAAGAAACTGAAAATTTGCCTGTAAATGTGAACCTTCGTGAGCATTCAATTGGTCGTTTGAGTACTGATTCCCATTCTAGACCTCCATTAAACGCAATTCAAGAACCTCCATCAAACCCTAGCAGATCTGATTACGAATTAGGGCTCAAAAGCTCCAAAATATACAGGACACCTACTAAACCGAAGGTAAGGAATCTGGAATCTGGTATGCTATTGAAGACTCCAGAAAAGCAAGGGGGTTTGGGTAGAAATCGATACGGGTGGGGGCAAGAGTCTAGAGATGAGGGGAGAATTGGGAATGTGCATACTCCGAAACCATGTAGGACACTTTCGAGAGGTTCTTTGGGTTTTCCAGAGGTTAATTCTACACACAGTACACCTACAAAGAGTGTAGGTAAACCTGCAAGTCTAGGGTTGGTTTATGGAGGTAGTTCTAGACCTCCTGTTAATGGAGGTTTTCGAACAGGCAACTTTACCGCATTATCTAAAGGAATTCCTGTAGCATTCAACACTTGCACGACTGTAAATACTGTTGAGGTTCCTCATTTTGAGCTTAAGGAAGATCCATCTTTCTGGATGGATCATAATGTTCAAGTAAGTTTCATTCTGAGAATTGTATACATAAGTGTTTGATCTTATAGTGTTTGCTTATGAGTATGATATTTTTGTTAGGTTTTGATTCGTATCCGGCCACTTAATGGTATGGAAATCAGTTCACAAGGTTACAGTAGATGTTTAAAACAAGAAAGTGCACAATCCTTAACATGGGTTGCACAACCAGAAACACGGTTTACATTCGATCATGTTGCATGTGAAACAATTGACCAGGTACAGAGTGAAGGAAAACTATTATAATTAGTTATATGTCTTCTAATAACGAAAATGTTGCAGGAAACCCTTTTTAAGATGGTTGGTCAGCCAATGGTGGAGAATTGCTTGTCTGGCTACAATAGTTGTATGTTCGCGTACGGGCAGGTAACATAAGTTTCTAAAGTGGTTGTGTCTGCTTATTGAAGTTGTTTAACTGATAATTTATGAGTGCAACACGTTGTTCTGAAGTAACAGTTTGAAGTTGCTTATATCAAACAACTTGTTTCAAAAAGCAATAGCAGACAAACAATTACAATAAGCAATCTCAAACACCCACAAAATAGCGTATGTATAGTTTTTGACCTCCTATTACATACATATGTACCTACTACCTACTGCAGACTGGAAGTGGGAAAACACACACCATGCTTGGTGAGATGAATGATCTTGAAATAAAACCAAGCCCAAATCGAGGAATGACACCAAGGATCTTTGAGTTCTTATTTGCTAGAATTATTGCGGTATTAAATTTAGAACATAATGTCCAATATTATTTTCTAATGTATACCATCATAAGCGGTCTAAATATGCATTCGCAATTATGTTATACATACAGGAAGAGGAAAGTCGAAAGGACGAAAGACTTAAGTACAGCTGCAAGTGTTCTTTCTTGGAGATATACAATGAACAAATAACTGATCTCCTTGATCCTTCATCCACAAATCTGCAAGTATGTTTTGCCTAAACATTTTTAGTATCATCACAGTTCAATAATATTCTGCTAATTTTTTTTCGTGTAGCTACGGGAAGATGTTAAAAAGGGTGTATATGTTGAAAACCTTACAGAATATGAAGTTCATCGTGTGGCTGATGTTCTCAAGCTTCTAAGTCAGGTAGACTGATTTTTGATGCATTTTTAGGGGGTGTTTGAGATTGCTTATTCTAACTGCTTGGAATAAGTAACTTCATTATTGTTTCACACTTTCACTCACAAATGATAAGATAATCAGTCTGGATACAAAGTCCCAAACACCTTCAATACAGCTTGCTGTATAAAAAACACAATTAGCAGATAAACAATTTGAATAAGAAACCCCAAACACCTCCTTAACCTTTGTCGTTTTCTTACCATCTTCTTATTCAGGGTTCTGCAAATAGGCGTGTTGCTGCTACAAATATGAATAGAGAAAGCAGTCGGTCACATAGTGTTTTCACATGTGTAATTGAAAGTAGGTGGGAAAAAGATTCAACGTCTAACTTAAGATTTGCAAGGCTAAATCTTGTTGATTTAGCTGGTTCAGAAAGGTGATGAAAGTAGATTATTTAATGTGTGTTTCCCCTTAATATTTTGGTTTTTTTAGCATTAATATTGTATGGTTCTCTCTTAACAGACAAAAAACTTCTGGTGCTGAAGGTGAACGATTAAAAGAAGCTGCAAATATAAATAAGTCGTTATCCACACTCGGGTATAAACAACTTTTTACCAATGATCTTTTCTTGCCTTTTACAGGTGGCAAACTGCCCAAAAAGATAACGAACTTTGATCTGCTTTTGTTTTAGGTAACATAATCTGTTTGAATTTGCAAAGAGACTAACTTTTAATAGCTTTGAGAATGTAAAGTTTATCAAAAAGAAATGAATTATGGTAACCTGACCTTTGACCATGTTGACTTTATTTTCTCTCACTCATGTGGTGCTGACATGGCTCCTGGACCGGTTAACTTAGAAAATCATACTTTTAAAAAAAATTGAACTTGGTTATTATGAAATGCGGCAGTTGATTTGTTAGTAACTTTGACCATGTATTTTTTTTGTTCTTGGTGCTGAAATGGCACCTGGAAATTGATCACCTAAACGACCTTTTTTAAAATTTGAACCTGTTCAAGATGATGACGTAACAGCTGACATGTCGATAAGATGATAACTATCACCATGTTGACCTTTTTCTCACTCATATAGTGCTGACATGTCACCTGGAATCCACTTAACTTAGATGATCAACTACAATGACATTTGTTTAAAAGTAATTTAAGCCTCTTTGTGAGTGCAAACAGAATAACCTGAAACAAAGATCAGATCAATATCAGTAACCTTATTATGCAATTTACTCTTTAATTTCATTTTCTTAATGCAAAAATTATTTTGTATAGTCATGTAATAATGGTTCTAGTTGATGGTGCTAATTCAAGAACAAGACATGTTCCCTATCGAGATTCCAGACTCACTTTTCTTCTTCAGGTGCATTACAACTTTTATAATTTAGTTCACAAAAACTTTATACTTTTGATTTACTGTTACAAATGCATGTGGCAGGATTCACTGGGTGGAAACTCGAAAACAATGATAATCGCTAATGTTAGCCCTTCAATAAGGTAAACTTTATTTATTGGAAATTTGGAACTTATGTGAAGAAGCAGTTTAGTCATTAACTTTATATAACACTGCTTTCTGTTTCCAGTTCTGCTACTGAGACCTTGAACACCTTAAAATTTGCTCAGCGCGCAAAACTAATTCAAAACAATGTAAGGAATTTTCTACATGTTTTGAATCTTTTATATGTTATATAACTTATAAATCTCTGTTTTGTTGCCATTTCAAAGGCTGTGATAAATGAAGATGCATCAGGAGATGTAGCGGCACTTCAACATCAGATACGGCTTCTTAAGGTAAATCTTCCCAAAGTGAAACAAAAAAGCTAAAAGTAATAATAAAAAAGAGATCTGATGTACAGTTTTTTATCTGTTTAGGAGGAACTTGCTATCCTTAAACGCCAGAATACATCCAGGTCTCTAACATTTAGTTCTAAAGATGAGTATTGTAGCAATGCAAGTTCAACTGAAGATGATGACAAAATTCTGAGGATTTCATGTAACCAGGTATATACTAGCAGTCTGGTTGTTATCCGTTAGGTTTTTCGTTTGTTTAGTGTAATGCCTTATTTATTCATTTCTGTTATCTTAGTTGAAATCTTTGGAGAGTTCATTAAATGGAGCCTTAAGGAGAGAAAAATCAACAGAAAACTGTATAAAACAGCTTGAAGCAGAAATCGAACAGCTAAACTGTCTGGTTCGTCAAAGGGAGGAAGAAAATAGATGCACAAAGATGATGCTAAAGTTCCGGGAAGACAAAATTCAGAAAATGGAGTCTGTTTTTTCTGGATTAATATCTGCAGATTCTTTTCTTATAGAAGAAAACAACACTCTCACTGAAGAAATTAAGCTTCTTCGTGCAAAAGTTGAGAGGAATCCTGAAGTAACACGATTTGCAGTTGAAAATATTCGGCTTCTTGAACAACTTAAAAGGTAGATTCAGTACTTTTTTCCAGATTTAACCGCCAGTTTACACTTTGTGGCCACTAGCTACTAAGTTACATTATTTTACATATTGTAGCAAACAAATAACAGGTTCAACTGATAGCAGTTTCTTTCTATAAAATTGTTGATGTGACATCTTATTTGTTTTTTATTTTGTGCATAATTCCCCAAGATTGTTTAACAATATTTCATGTTATTTTAGATTTCAAAATTTCTATGAAGAAGGGGAGAGAGAAATGCTGTTGGCCGAGGTGTCTGAATTGCGGGATCAGGTACTATCTAATATCTATGTTATATCTCTAGCACACTAAAAGATTTCAGCATTTTCTTTTCTATTTGCAAGTAATTTTTAATTTTATTTTTGTGACAGCTGGCTCTCCTTCTTGATGAAAGTAATCATATGAATCTGAGTACAGAAAAGGTAATCTTTTCAATTATGAATTCACTTCTCATATTTACCAACCATTTTATAAAAACTTAGTAATATCTTGGCAAATGACAACAGGAAGCTGCAGAAGACAAAAAAGTAATTGATGCTCTTCAATCGGAGGTTGTTTTTTCTTCTTTAAATACAACGAGAATAATGTAATGTGCAAGCTGCCAGAGTAGTCAACCTTTTCTATGTATATCATTATGGACAAAAACATGCCCAATGACGAAACAGCCTTAATTTTTTATTTATTTATTTTTTTAATATCTACGCCGACCTTAAACTATACACGTTGACACCAATAAGCCGACATGTTTTGAATCATAATTCTGTGATCTTAACCTATAAGATGCTGACACCTCATTTACCAACATGTTTTTAGCCAAACATGGTTAACGATGATGATGCCCTTAAACCATTTGAAATTAAATTATTTTTTAACATATGGCATATTGACACCTCATCGAATGTAATTATGCCTTTCCAAAATGTATATTTGCCATCCGAAATGTTTGGCTGCAATTGATATAAATGAATTCAGAATTCAGATTACATACTTGGGTGATCTATAAACTATAGAGGAGTTTCAATCTATGGGTGACCTTAATGTAAAATATTGAATACTTGGGTGGCCTCCACACACAATATCCCGATAATAAATATCTCTCATGAGTTTATACTTCTGTTTGACTTTGTATTTTAATTTACTCTCAGCTAATAAAAAGCCAGGAAGAGTTAGAGAAGTGCAGGGATAACCTGAATTCTTGCCTAGAGAAAAATACAAAACTCTGCAGGTAACATGATCAGCTCCGGTTGAAACTTATACCAATGTTTGTCCTGTTTATGTATTTTGTATTTTTTGTCTTGTTTATACATTGTTTCTTCATTTTCTACAGGGAAATTTCCGATCTAAATGCTTTATTAAAAGTGCAAAAATCTTCGCTGAATGATCAAGATGCTGGCAGTGAGGTCATAAAGGTATATGCGGTTACTTGTTAGTCTATTTGAATGGTGGCATTGAGGTCATAAAAGTAATGTCAATCTTTCAGAACATTAACATTTTGATTCCTTTTCAGAAATCTATAATGAAATCTTCTTTAACTGAAGATCAGTCATCTCATACAGCTCAAGAAAAAGATGAAATTTTTAAAAAGTACCCTGAAAAAATAACTGGTTTACAATTGGAGCTAGACTTTCTCAAGATTATTCTCGAGGAAGAAAGATTAATACAAAGGAAAACAGAAGAAAAGCTTTCATTAGTAACAAAAGCATATGAAAAAAGTATCTTGAAAGAAAAAGAAACCCAACAAGAATTGACTCTTCTAAGAGAGAAGTGTGAAGAGAAAGATAATTTTTTTAGTAAATACCCGGAAGAACTAGTTGGTAAGGTGGAGTTAGACTTTCTCAAGATTATTCTCGAGGAAGAAAGATTAATACATAGGGAAACAGAAGAAAAGTTTTCTTTAATAACAAAAGCATATGATAAAAGTATTTTGAAAGAAAAAGAGGCCCAACAAGAATTGACTCTTCTAAGAGAGAAGTGTGAAGAGAAAGACAGAAACTTTAATGGTTTATCAGAGGAGTTTGACATTTTGACCAAAAAGATTGAAGAGGTTCTTACCGTGGGGCATAATGCACTTGACGATGCCTCAAACTTCATTGGTCATGGAAAACAAACACGGGTTTGTGAGAATTTACAAATAATTGCAAGAAAAATCTGTGAAAAAGAATTGAGGATAGATGAACTTAACACATGTTTAGAGGATGCAAAAACAAGAGGACATGATATGGAGTCGATGTTGAGGTCATTAAGAGGGGCGATTTTGGTAATGTCAGAAGCATATCAAAATGATTGCATCAAAAAACATGAAGAAATAGATAAATTATTGTCAGAGTTAAATGAGAAAAAATCCATTATAATTCAGATGGAAGAGCAAAGAAAGGTGAATTCAATTCTTCTATTTTATTTTCCTGTTTAAAGAGTCGTTCATGACTGCTTGAATTTCCAACCAATTCCAATACATCTACTTATCATTAATTTATTTTCTCAAATTAACTTTGTTCTTTACTTGCATAGCTATATGAGATTGAACTTATGGATGCAATGAAAAACACAACACAACAAGCATTGGAATCATGTTGCCATCTTCATAAATTTGAAGAAACAAAACAGAAGATTAAAGAATCAGACTTTATGATCAACAACCTGGTGAATGAAAATGAAGCATTGGAGATTGAGATCAACGAGCTGAAGAGAAACGAAAATAGTTTCATAAATGAGAGGGAAATCTTAAAGAATAGCTGTTCAGTTCTTGAAAAGCAGCTTAAAATAGATGCCATGGGAATGAAGAGAATCGTGCAAACAATTAATGAAAAAGATGAAGAGTTGAGATGTTTGGAACAGAAGCTAGTGATGGAATTATCTGCAAAAGATATCGAGTTATTTATGATGTCATCAAAACTAGAACAAGTGGCTTCAGAAAATAATGATCTCGAAAAAGACATAATTAGTATGTCTGAAGTTTTCGAGAGGTTCAAGGAAGAGATAATCATTTCCCATTTGGATTTGCACTTTAATAATTTTATCTTACTGGAAAAAGATATTGAAACTTGTCTTTTGCAAAAAGAAGTTGAGATGCAGGACAAAGATCTAAAACTTCAACAAGAACTGGAAAATAAAAGAGCAGAATTAAGCTTACATAAGGAGGAGAATGAAAAACTTTTGATGATTATAAAAAGCCAGAAAGATGAAATTGAAGAATTTGAAGCTTGTTTTGAATCTTTAGAATGCAAACACTATGAAAACATTGTAAAAAGCCTGGTTCTTGAAGTTCAGCTGACTGAAAATGTTAAAGATGCCTTAAAAGCAAAAAGGTCAGCCGAGGAGCAATTGGCAGAAACAAAGAAGGCCATGGAAATTATTGAATTCAAGACTGCTTTTGATGGAAACAAATTGATTGAATCTTTGAAAGAAGATTTGGAAAGTGTTACTGGTGAAAGAGATGACCTCCATGTTGAGTTTGTTAAAGCAAAACAGGTATGATTTCTTCTTTATTGTCCACATTTTTGACCCAGAATAACTGTCTCCTTTCAAAAACTAACAGTTATTATTTACCAATTGTTGCTTTTTTACACTCAATTAATCTTTTGTTTTCTATTTTTTTACACTCAATTAATCTTACAAGTTTCCAAGTCAATTGTTGCAGAAACACGTAAGGGTAAAACTGGAATTCTACTAATTAAAATCCCGATTAATTATGAACATGTCTTTTATTGTCTTTTTTATCCATTCGTGAACAATAATTTTGGGATGGATGGAGTATGTAGGAAATAACCAGACTCTGTATGGTTGGTTTGGAGGGGTAAATTCTTGCATCAGGTTGCTATAGGAGGAGTCATTTCTTAATTAACACAAATAGCTAGTCCTAAATATAATAATATCATACTCAGTTGTTGACAAACACCCGAACACGGATAATTGTAAAAACCAGATTACTCATATTGTAACATTTCTCCAACTAACAATAATCTTGTTATTGCATAATGAAATATGTAGGAATACCCTTTAGATATTAATTTTGTAAGTTAAAGGGGTTAAAATCATCCATCAAGATTCTATAAGAGACCATTTGGTATTTTGAACACAAGTCTTGAGTTATATCTGAAGACCACTGTGATGATAACAAAATAGTTATTTTTTAAATCATATTTTTTTCATTGAAGCAGTAATTTTTTAAAGGGTTTAGGGTTTTGAAGATTATTCCAATGGAAAACTGGTATATAGTCATTATTCCATTGCTACACATTTATCTTCTAACTTGCTTTTATTCTAATCATTGCATAGCTATATGAGGTTGAGCTTACAGATGCAAAGGTAAGAATACAAGAAGCAGATTCAATGATCAACAAGCTGGTGACTGAAAATGAAGCAATGGAAATTGAAATCAGCCATCAAAACCAAGTGAATAGTGCAAAAGAAATTGAGCTATACATCATATTGTCAGGACTAGAACAAGTGGCTTCAGATCATAATGATCTTAAGAAGGAGAAAATTAATATTTATTCAGTTTTTGAGAAATTGAAGGAAGAGATTATAATTTCCCATGCAGATCTGCACTTTAAAGATTTGATCTTGCTAGAAAAAGATGCAGAGGTTGGTGCTTTGCAAATGGTAAGTTTTTTTCTTTAATTAGCAAAAACTTAATGACTTTTTTATTATTAATTATTTCAGCAAATTGGAAAGGTGTGTGAAACCAATAAACATTATGATGTGTTGGGAATTTCCTAGTCTATCTCATGGCTCATGCGTGGAGGTGGCTAGCAGATAAGATCATCAGCTCGAGAATTTAGGAGTTGATAAATACACACATTATTAATTAATTAATTAGTGGATAATTATCTAGAATCCTATACAGATTATGATAGGATTTGTGATAGAGAATTATCATGTAATTAATTAATAGGAATCCTAGTTATAGTCAAATTAGTTTTAGA
>BJCM01000989.1:0-11206 GCA_018326385.1 Flaveria bidentis | reverse complement strand
TATATATATATATATATATATATATATATATATATATATATATATATATATTTGTAGGGGAGAGATCAAATGAAAATCATGAAAACCACCGCTTACCAATCACATAATTTAAAATTGCTTCGACTTTTTTATTGTTTAAAGTATTGAGCAAAATTCAACTTTATTTTTTGAGTTCATTATATATTATTTAGTTTAAACTCGAATGAATGATATGATGACGAAACGACTTACGTATATGTAACTTGTATGAGTTATATATATGTAACTTTTAGTCGTACATTTGTTAACACATACGTACATATACATAACCCCTACATATACGTAATTATTAGTTGTATATTTCGTAACATGTACTTACATATATGTAACCATTGGTTTTCATGGTTTTTATTTATAATATGGTTTTCAAAGGAACCATCCCATATATATATATATATATATACACACCCACACACACTAGAGTTTAAAATATAAATTAGATACATAAAAAGTACAATACCTAAAAATATAACTTGAAAATATGTTTATTAATAAATCCAAAACTATAACTATTAATTTACAGATAAAAGTTTATAAAAATACAAAAGTGTTGTTTAAGAAATAAAATACTGCTAACTTATTTTTATTAACAAATACGTCGTGGGTGTTTCTTTTAATGCTAAAAAATGTAATAACTTTAAGATTTGTAATTAAGAGGTAAAGCTATATCAATCATTTTTGCATCAAAATAATGTATTGTGTCATATCCAAAACTTAAGCAAAATAAATTAGTTTTTAGACAACCCAAATAATAATTATTTCTTTCGAATGCATAACTTAGAAAAATAAGCACAAACCCGAAAAAAGTGAAAGTTTAACAAAACCGTCAACCTTATCATTTTTTACAAAGACATGTGCGCTTCCTTTTCTTTCTCTTTGGAAGTGTTTGATAATTATATATGTATATATACATATATACATGAGCGAGTAGAGATCGTATCCTGCTATAGAGCATGGGTTATCTTCTGGTTATAATAGAATATAGATATATTTAATGCAAGGAAAACTTAATGTGAAAGTCATCCGAAGACTTTGAAAATTTGCATGAGCACAGCAAGATCATTGCAGGGTTCCAAAAGTAGAAGAAAAGCATGAATGTTCTAAAAAAATTATTTGAGTTGTTATTGTTTAAGTAGCCGACTAAACCGCACACCATATATAACACTTTGCTTTCTTTCTCTCTATATATACACTTTGGATACCGTGCCACCTAAATATTTGTTTGTCTAATATATATTGATCAATTGATCACCCACCAAACATCCTCAAGTTCACTTGCAAAAGTGCATTGAATCTTTCCATTAAAAGTCATTCAATCAACAAGTAAATAGGGACAAGGGTTTGAAACCATGATTCAATCCACCACAACAATTGACATCCAAGTTGTTGAATCGAAGCCCACGAAAACCAAAAGTATTTGCACGTTTTTTAAAGTGGCATGTTCGGTTTTGTTCCAATGCTTCAACGACATCCTTACTCTAGTGGTAGGAGCAATTCGTGTTGGTCTGGTGGCGCCTGTCATCGAGATGTGGCTGCACATTTACCCCGTAGTAGTATTTGTAGAAGAACATGTTGTCATGCCCCATTCTGAATTGGGCTTTATAATTGGTGTTTTGCTTGCTTTTGCACAAATCAAAGCACAGGGCCAACCTGGTCTCCCATTTAAAACTCATCCTTGCCACATCAGATTCTCAGTTGCCATTGTTGTGATGTATAGCTTGGCCTGCCTTATAGGACTTGTTGTTTATGCTTTAGGCGTTGATCGCGCTTCTACTTTTGCAATTACCGCTCGAGTGGGAAAGATAGGTTTCTTGTGCATTTTGGTGGCATCTTTGGCTTCTTTATTAATATTTGAAACTAGTAACTAATCTTTGCAAAATGTTCAGTTTTTTTTTTTATTTATATATCAAAAAGATGCTTTTCTTCTCTCATTTCGGGTTCAGTTACTTCTCATGAAACTTAATTAAGTGTATGTTTCACGATAAAGGTTCCCGGTTTGTTGTTATAAGAAAAGTAGATTCAAAGTGTATCCCATGTCATATAGAATTTATATGTGAACCATGAAAGCTCTTAATTTATATGGCGTGTTTGATCAAGTTGATAGCTTTATAAGGTAACACAAATGAATTTTTTTGTTGTTGTCACGATAATTACTTCTCACTATAATTACTTCTCATCATAATTTCATTTGTTTTGACTCATCTACATTCTTAGAGCTTTATTATATTACTTTTAGTTTTGTGGATTGCCTTGCGGCTTGACGTGGTTATTTAAACGAGTTTTTTAAAACAATGTCTAATTATTTTACTCGTATTAATCATCTATACCTATATCATGTAAATTTTGAACTTGCAACCTCTTGGATGAAAGAAATCATTTTATAAAGATGTCTCTAGCCGACATTTGAATGATTTTAGTGGCTTGTTGTAACCGGCGTTAAAAGTTTGAGTGATCTGGGTTTCTTGTATATTTATTAAAGAAGAAGAAAAATAGTAAAACTCTATGATTGATCAAATGTTTGACCATCGTATTTGCTTACTCCTAAAAATGACGCATTTTCGATTTGATGACCGTTCCATATTCTTCGGACATGTTTTACTGGGTCCCAATTATGTTTTATTTGTTGTTTTCTATTCAGTTATTCCATGGCTTTTTTTTCAAATATTCCATAGATCTTTTATTTAACTATGTTTTATTCTATAGTTAATGGGATTACTTAAATAATTATTTGACCAATTGACTCACAACATTAACATAATAGCAGTGATCTATCTCGAATCTCAAAGTGACAAGACCTACTACTAAAATATCTCTTCATGTGAAGAATTTGTTTATAAAAAGTTTTATTATATAATAATTTTTAGAGAAGGTTTAAAATAAAAGGAATTTTAAATCTAAAATTATAAAAAGTAATCTCATAAATTTGTTTAATTAATGATTGAGATCAATTTTTGTTAGAGAGTAATTATAAGCTTAGCCACTCTTGTTGATTACTTTTTAAGTTTGTTTTTTATTTTTTTAAATGGTCATAACTTTTATATGTACATAAAAATGATAATTATTTATTTTTAAAATAAGTACAGTATCATTATATAAACATATAATGATTTTTTTTTATATTTTTAAGCTTATATGATTATGCTCTTTATTGTGTATTTAGTTTAGTTAATTGTGTCTTTTTATTAGTTATTATATTTCTCTAAAATGAATAATTCTAAATAAATATAATGATGAAGTAACACTGTTGTGTAATTCTAATATGTAAAACATAATAATAAAGTAACAATTAAGTAATCTAATACATTAAAAACAATGACAAATTAACACAAAATGATAACATAAAACACAATGATAAAATGTCCCCATTGTGTTTTTTAATCGTCATGGTGTTATTTTGAACATATAAGTTTTAAAAAATACATTACTAAAATAACATATTGATATTTAAAATTATAAAACATAATGATATATAACAATAAATTTATATAATTTATAAAAAAACAACAATAAAAAACATCATTTAAAGATACTTGCGGCATTCTTGTTGTTTAAAAATCATCATTTATAAAGAAAATTTGTTAGCAATATTTTGCAAAAAAATTACCATCTAAAAAAGTTATATTTAAAAAAAAGTTGCGATATTTTGAATAAAAAATTTATTTCCAGAAATTCGGGGTTGATATTTTTTATTAAAGAATTTGTTTTTTTTCTTTTCTATCCAATTGTTTGTGACAAGATATACTAGGTTTCTTTATTTATTGTTATTTATCAAATAGGTTTTCATTTGTAAATTTAATTTATTAGTAATTTTAATTTATTGTGATGTTTAAACAATTTTTTATGCGCTGTTATAATAATGTTATTTTAAGAAAAAGATATATAATACATTAATATAAAAAAGACATGCAAGAAAAACTTGTTGTAAAAAAAGACTATGAAAAACTGGATGAACACGCACGATCATTGCAGGTTTCAAAAGTCGAAGAGATGTATCAATTATCTGAAAAAAAATTATGTGAGTTGTTGGTATTGTTTAAGAAGCCGCAACACAAGACCCTCTTGCATCATCTTTCTCAACAATTTTCTATCCTTTTCTATATATAAAAATACACTTTGGATAACATGCCACCTAAATGTTTATTTTTCTAATATGATCAATTGAATTGATCACCCACTAAACCTCCTCAAGTTTACGTTGAAGTGCATTGAATCTTTAACAAGTTATCGAAACGATGATTCATTCCACCCGCAACAATTGATATCCAAGTTGTCAAACCGAAGCCCGCGAAAACCATTTTTTTTTTGCAAGTTTTTCAAAGCAGCCTATTCGATTTTGTCCCAATTCCACAACGCCGTTGTTAACCTAGCAGTAGGAGCAATTCGTGTTGGTCTAGTGGCACCTATCATCGAGATCTAGGCTCACATTTACCCTCTAGTAGTATTTGGGGAAGAACGTGTTGTCATGCCTAGTGGCAAAGGTTAATAGGGATCGGGGGACCTCTTTTTACATCAGTAGTGTTAACTTTTTGTCAGATAGTGTAAATTTTTTATCCGGTAGTGTAAATTTATATACATATAGCGAGTTCGCCCCCCTAAGAAAATTTAATTTTGCCCTTGCCCTCCTATGAGATTGTTCAAGCTCCGCCACTGGCCATGCCTCATTTGGAACCAAGCTTTATAATTGGCGTTTCCTTTTAAAACACACCCTCAACATATTAGGGAACATATTGGGTCTTAGTTGCCATCGTGGTGATGTATAGCTTGGCTTACGTGATGGGACTTGTTGTTTATGCTTTAGGCTTTGATCGTGCTAGTGCTTTTGCAATTACTACTCGACTGAGAAAAATACGTTTCTTGTGCATTTTGGCGGCTTCTTTGGCTTTCTTTGTTATTATTTGATACTAGTAACTAATGCTTGCAACATGTTAAGTTCATGTTTTTCTTCTCACGGTTTAGTGACTTCTCGTGAAACTGAAGTGTATGTTGTCGCGATGAAGGTTCTGAGTTCTTGTTAAAAGTGAAGTAGATTCAAAGTGTATCTCATGTCATATAGATTTTGAGTGTCTAGCATGAGAGCTCTTAACATATATCACGTGTAACGTGGATGCTATTGTTGTATGTTCTTGTCACCATGTCAATTACTTCTCACCATAAGTTTAGTTACTATGACTCATCTACTATAGTCTATATCTTTTTAGAGCTTTATCATATTACCTTTAATTTTTTGGATTGCATTGCGGCTGGACAAAAGTAAGCATAGCGTGCTTTGCATAAAGTTTAATACATCTAAAAACAATATTTTATATAAAAAGTCTTAATTTCTCCTCATTAAATAAACTTCTTCTAATTAATACATTACTTAATACACATTAGATTCAATTATCTTATTTATGATATTTTAAATTAATATTTACTATTTATTTACTTTATAACTAAATACTTAGGTTTGCTAGTTACTCTTCCTAATCGGCATACCTACCAAGAGGGAGGAGGGGTTAACCGACCCACAAATAATTAGTTTTAATTTATAATTTAAATGCGAGGAGTATAATGATAAAATATTAATTATTTATCCAATTAATTCATCTCTTCTTTATCATCTCTCCATTTTTCTATACTGATTTTCACGTTTTTACACATATATTAAACATCAAACGGATATTAAATATGATTTTGGAGTTTTTTCAAGCTAACTAAAGAACAAACTAATTAAGAATAATTTATTTTAATACATGTAAGTGTTTACACATGTGTAACGATACTCTTTACACATATACTTGTAAAAATCAACTTCTTTAAAGATGAAAGTGCATTTATATGATGATAATATATATACATATGTATAAATCTTAATACTGACAACTTTTTTTTTAATTATCATAGTAATAATTCAAAATTCAAAATAAATCTCTATTTACATATATGTAAACATGTAAGGTTATCATCTAGCTATTTACACATATATAAATGTTTTACATATGCCCGATTTACGGTTTATCTTATGATATTTTTTCTCTCTCATAATCAACATCTAATGAAAATATTCGTATTTGTAAATTTAAACTTTGTTTACACATATAAACATACCAAATAGATAGATTCTTACAATAAGTAACAAAATTATATGTTTACACATATGTTAGTAACAAAAATAAAATGATACTCAATGTTGAATGATTTAATATATTCAATAAAAAGCACATCCTATAAAGACAAATATAATAGTTAATAAAAAAGGAGCATATAATATGTACGATGTTAATATTCCGTATATCTCTAGAGTTGTTTTGCCTTGTTTCATCAAAATAAAGAGATATAAGCCTTTTTATTTGATTTGATGATCAAGGGTTAATGATAACATATTCCAAAATATATACACTATTTAAAAAAATAAATAATTAAAAAGTTTTGGGCTAGTGGTAACCTTATGACTTTTCAAATGAGAGATCGTGGGTTAGCCAAATATTTTTTCTAGTCTTAGGTTTTCTCATGGGAAGGGTATGCCGAGTCTTTACTGTTAAAAAAAAAGAAGAAAAACACGTTTCGTAAATACTAAAAAATAAGAAAAGGCAATTAAAAAAATGTGTAGAACAAAATTACTAGTTCATATTGAATGACATCAATAACATCATCATTCAAGTATGAAGAAGAATATTTTCTTACTATCCATTTGTTTATTCAAAAGCATGCTACTAGCACGCCTTTGGTGTTGTGAACTTCATGAATTTTTTTTCATATCATCACTTTTTATGCAAAATTCATGGATCCAATAATTTGTGAAATCATCAAGAAGTAAATAAACAAACAATTATAAAGCGTACTCCATTAGACGCGACATCTTAGTGATATGGATATTAGGGTGGAATTATGAGACTAATAAGATGTTGATACTAAATGGTGAGAAAAGAAACAAATTAGAAATTAATTATTTTATGCCTCAAAGTACCTTTTATTGTTTATCAAATATTTATAAAAAATCATTTAGTTACCAAAATGCCATATTTGTTTTTAACTCATAGTAACTTTGAAAAAAAATATGTGAGTTATATATACACACACTAGGGTTGATGGAGGATACAACATGTATATTTTTCTAAAATTATTTAAAAGTACTACAATAGTATCATACTTAAATTAAAAAAATATTAAAAAGAAAAAAAATTCAATTAAAAAATTATGAATAAAATTGGTTTAAAAGTCAACTACTATAATCACACATTAGTGACATCTGTGTGTAAAAATTAATTAAGATCGTTAAATTAATAAAAGACAATCTTGCACCCATAAGATCTTACCAATTAATGTAAAAAAGAATTTAGTCATCTTCAAACATATTATAACGCTAGCAAATTAGACACACGTTTCACGTCGGTTTAGATTTAAATGTATATGAGAACGTCACAATGGTAGGTTTACGGTTACCCAATTCCGCCACTGAAGGTAATGAAATTTCCTATGAGGATACCAAAACTCAGTTATTAGACACCCTTAATCATCAGTATAACCGATCTATGGTTGATGACAAAATCTTAAATAACAATCGTCATATATATAGGTTTTCGATTAAATTCAATACGGTTACGGTTCAGTTATCGGTTCTTGAAAAGAAAGTGAGTTCTGGAAAATTCTTTCTCATATTATATTTAATGCAAGAAACACTTTATGTGATAGTATATTCAAATTCTTTGAAAATCTGCATGAGCACAGCAAGATCATTGCAGGTTTCCAAAAGTAGTTGAAAAGCATCAATATAAAACTTTTTTGAGCCAACAACGTACAAGCGTACACAATATGTCTTTCTCAACACTTGCCTCTCTCCCTCTATAAAGCTATATATACCTTAAACTCCATGCCACAAAATGTTTGTTTTTCTTTTATATCAATGATCAATTGATCACCTCCTCAAGTTCACTTTCCATTAACACTCACTCAATCAACAAGTAAATAGTGACAAGGGTTCGAAACAATGATTCAATCCACCGCAACAATTGATATCCAAGTTGTCGAACTGAAGCCCACGAAAACCCAAAAAGTTTTCACGTTCTTCAAAGCGGCCTATTCGATTTTGTCCCAATGCCTCAATGACGTCGTTGCTCTAGCGTTAGGAGCAGTTTGTGCTAGTCTGGTGGCGCCTAGCCTCGAGGTTTGGGGTCACATTTACCCTCTAGTAGTATTTGTGGAAGAACGTGTTGTCATGCCTCAATCTGAATTAGGCTTCATAATTGGTGTGTTGCTTGCTTTTGCACAAATTAAAGCACAGGGTCAACCCGGGTTCCCTTTTAAAACTCACCCTTGCCACATCAGGTTCTCGCTTGCCATAGTTGTGATGTATAGCTTGGCTTATGCGATGGGACTTGTTGTTTCTGCTTTAGACCTTGATCGCGCTTCTGTTTTTGCAATTACAGCTCGAGTGGGAAAAATAGGTTTCTTGTGCATTTTGGTGGCATCTTTGGCATTTTTATTATTTTTTGATACTAGCAACTAAAAGCATCATGTTAAGTGACTTCTTCTCATGAAACTTAAGCGTATGTTTCGCGATAAAGGATCCGAGTATATTGTTATAAGAAAAGTATATTCAAACTGTATCCCATGTCATATAGATTTTGGATGTGAAAACCATAAGAGCTCTTAATTTATATCGTTTGCTTTTGTGTAGATCGCTTTATATGGTAATGTGGACGATTTTTTTTGTTTATTATTCCACTACTCTTTTAGATATTTATTATATCATATTAATATTAATTTTGTGGATTGCGTTGTGGCTTGACATGTTTTTATTTAAAATATTATTTTTTAGAATAACTCATAACTAATAAACTACTATTAATACATATACATATATATATATATGTGTGTGTGTTTGTGTGTGTGCGCGCGTATGTATATATGGATCATGCAGAATTTAAATTTTTGATATTTTAGATAAAATAAAACTATCTTATCATGATGATTGAATATTTAAATGATTTTTGATGGCTTGTTATAACCGGACACTAGGGTCTAGGAGTTTGAGTGATATAGTTTCTTGTGTATCTTTTATGGGAGAAGAAATACAGGAGCACATTGTGAAGAACAAAACGAATTAGAAGATTGTATTTGCTTATATTTTGTTTGAGCGCTTAGGTTTGATATTAAACCCTATAAAAATTTTAAGTTCGAACCCTAAGAAATTTTGACACTAGCCCTAAGAAATTTTTTGACAGGCCTCTGAAATTATCAATTTTAGATTATATTTTATGATTATAAAATTATTATAGCCTAATTAACATATATATTAATAAATTCTTACCCTTTTATTAAATTCAATTACTCATTAAATGCTCAATAACTATTTTAGTATAATTTTTTTTATCTCAATACTCTGATAGCACAACCAATCAACAACTAAACTAATAACTAATAAGCAATCCTACTACAATTTACAGACAGTATTAGTGTTTAGCGGCAAGTGACAATGACGATCGTTGGAATTAAGTTTATCGGAGCTGCTTTCATCGGACGCCCTATGCTTACCCCCCACCCCTCTAAAATTCGATTGTAAACAACCCAAAACACTTAATTCAGGTGTTTTGATTTAAACGTTTTTTTCAATTTGATTATTTGCTATATTAATCACTAGGTTATTAATTTGTGAATCAGATCATTTGATTTGTTAGATGATTATATGTTTGAATGCTTAAATATTTGAACGTACTACGCGTGTTAGTGTGTATCTTGTTATTGTGAGCTTGAATATTTATTGGAGCTGTACAATATAGTCTATATTATAAACATAGTCAAAGTCAACAAATGTCAACGTCACGGTCAAAGTCAACCCAACACGTTCGAGATGAAGAATCAAGACGAGACGTTGAAGATTTAAATGACTAGGAGTTTTATTGTAATAAATATATTTTGTATGAACAAAAGATATTGTACTATGTTTGAGTCATGTTTTAATCTCGTTATATAGTCTAAGGGGTTATGTGTAAATATAAAAATTTAGACTAGATTATAAATAGCCTAACTGTAATTAGAATTAAATTAGTGGTTGAATGACCAAGAGATTGAAGGATTACTTGTAAACACATTATTAGCAATCTAATTAAAGATTAACGAGGTTTTGATTGTGATTATCATATTTTGATCTATAATTTTTATGATTTGATTCAAGTGTAATCATCCTGGATCAACAATATTAAAACTTCTTGGTAGACAATTATTTTAGTGTTGAAAGTTGAAACCCTATTTGTTAATGTTTACTCCAAATGATATAATGGTTAAGTTTTAGAAAGGGAAAACCCATAAAGAAGAATGGTAGTATGGTAGTTGTATTGTATTGCATTCCTATTATGTATTTGTAACGATGATTGACATAGTTTTAACTTTTATTTGAAATTTAATAATACTATATATATGTAATATATATATATATATATATATATAATTTTGTGACCTGGCTAGATCTAAACCGGACCAGATTGAAGAATATAAATATTTGTAACCGACAACTTATTCAAAAAAATACCTCATCTTTATGAAACAAAGAATTCTAAATCCAATAGACTTCTATTGACCTCATAAAAAAAGCTAGATGAGTACACGAGAAGTACATGCACACAACATTCCCACCTCGTACCTCCTTATCCTCAACTAAACAGAAAGAAAGGAACATCTGAGATCTGCATGTGGTGTTCATGGTAAAGTAAGTGTCGACCACAGGACTACATGTGGTATACCCATCTAGTGTACCAAAAGATATTATTATTTTTGACCTAACAAATTTTCTATTATTAAAAATGTCACATCATTTTGATTACCATTCCATTTCCATATTCTTTGGACGTGTTTATTGGGTCCCATCTTGTTATTAAGTGTTGTTTTGTTCAATTATTACATAGTTATTAAATTTTTTGGGTGGACACCATCTCTCATTCCCACGCAATCACATTCTATAATATTTTTTCATATTAAACATTACTATATTATTATTTTTTATATCTTACTAGGTTAGTATCTTGTGTATTATATGGGTTAAATTAATAAATAATAAATAATTAGTAATAAAAAATTATGAATTATAAAACCATATTTGAAGATAAAATATGATTATAATTGCATATAAATAGTTATTTCAAATAAATAAACAATAGATAAGTTATAGACAGATAACTATATAAATAAATAA
>BJCM01000988.1:0-10994 GCA_018326385.1 Flaveria bidentis | reverse complement strand
CGAGGATGGTCCGTAGGCGGTGGGGGCGGCGAGGATGGTCCGTAGGCGGTGAGGGCGGCGGAGATGGTCTCCGACGGTGAGGGCGGCGGGGATGGTGTTCGGTGGTGGTGGTGGTGTTCAGAACATAAGAAGTGTGGGTGTGGGTGTGTGTCTCTATGCATTTATATACATATATTTATATGTATATATAAAGTTACAAAACCAGTCATTTTTTATGTTTTAATGACATGAATAGTCCTTGTAAGATAAAAGTACATAAATACCCTTATATTTAACTGTAAACTTAACGTCTGTTAGTGTTAATACCTTAACTCGTTACAAATTGAAAACACAATACTCATACTTGTTATAAAAAACCCTTAGTACCCAAACATGTTATTTTCAATAAACCACCGGGACCATTTGTGTAATTAACTCTTAAAATGAATAATCAGTATAATTTACATCATTTAATTACATTAAATACAATAAATTACTTACGAATTAAAAAGAGGACGAAGAAGTGCTGGCAATCCCAGCCAGAGCTATTATGATCTGCATATAAAACTATTCAGATTGACCTGGATCGTTTTCGCTCGTTATCTACTTGCCACATCTATGTGATATGCATGATTAATTGAGGTGATTCATGTATATCTTTTTCTTCATGTCAATTTTGGTCACAGGGGAGGGAAATTTTTGTTCACTTTTAATGTATCTGCTATCTATCCACATGAGGCACCAAAGGTTAAGTGTAAAACCAAGGTAAGCATATTCTTATTTATCTTTGTTTTGACTTTTTTCAGTGGAGTATTTAGTTTTTACTTGAATGTATGATTTCTGAAAAATATCTATTGTATTATCATTGTTGCAGGTCTATCATCCAAATATCGACTTGGAAGGAAACATATGCCTTAACATTTTACGAGAGGATTGGAAACCCGTCCTCAACATTAATACAGTTGTCTATGGATTGTATCATCTTCTCACGGTTTGATTTACATACTTTGATCATATACATATGCCATTCCTAGAAACCTCATAAATGTTTCTATTAGAATTAAGTGTATTATTCTTGCAATATCATAGATTTTGTAATGTTATTTAATGCATTGAGTTTATATAATATATATGAAAGTTTTCAAAATCAATTAAGTGTTTGCGGGCTGACCTGATCCGACCACCTGTAATCCATTTTGACCCGTTATCCACCTGATCGTTTTTCTTCTCTACTGAAAGCGTTTAGTTATGTGCAGGAACCGAACCATGAAGATCCTTTAAATCAGGAAGCTGCTGTTGTTCTGAGGAACAACCCAAAGGCATTTAGATCTAATGTTAGGACAGCAATGGCTGGAGGACGTGTGGGAGATACATATTTTGCACGATGTATCTAACTTTTTGTCGGTGCATGAACAACTGGAATTTGTTATGTTTTGGGTGTGTTTTAGTTTTTTATATTTTCTTTTTCTTTTTCTGTAATAAAAACAAAATGTCATGATTATATGTGCTAGTTAGTTTGGAAGTAAAACACAGGGTGCAGTTGATATTTGGAAAACGGAAAAAGGAAAAACAATCAAGTTCTAGAAGTAATATCAATCTGATTATGGTAAATCCCATATCATCAAAATGATGATGTGAAGGTCACGGGAGTGATTGTCATGGAACTTCATCGTAAGGGTCTATCTATGGATGCTTTTGGAATTCTTGTTCGATGCACACCGCGGTTAATTCCCCAAACCGGTTAGGGATTAAACAGGTTTAGTTTGGGTTAACGATGGTCAAAACTGATTTGGTTTGAAGCTGGTTTTGTAGGAGAAAATGGTTTGGTTCGGTTTTAGCCCAGTTCGTGTTAGAAATTAAGTCTTATTCAGCTTAATCAAACAATGGATTTAACAAGGAAAAACTTTTTTGATTAAAAATGAAGATACAAAAACTCTAAACTATAACACCTATATATACTAATAAAAAGCCAATACAAATCAAACACAAACACTATTTAAATAATAAAATAAACAAACAAACAAAACTCTTAATCTTATACAAACTCAACAAGACAATTAATAAACTAACATGACTATCTCCTATCCAACCCATTACCCTATCTATTAAAAGACCTATCCAACCCATTACCCTATATATTAAAAGAGAAGGGCAATAAATAGTAAATATAGGAATTGTGGTCGTTGGATTAATATGTATATGTATGGTGATCATGTTGGCGCTAGCCAGCTTCTTCCGGAAGACGCATATGGAGGGAGTTGGACGTGTGTTTGGTTTAGGTGGCCTTTTTGCTCGTGTTTACTTGTGTCTCTTTTGTTTTTTAAATAAAATCCTTTGTTCTCAATTCTCTCTTTATGTCTTAATTACCAGATGAACAGTTTTGATGTTGTCATCGAAGGTTTTCACCAGCGACGCCATTTGCTACCCTCCTCGTCATTGTTCGACGTAGTGGGTTGCGTTGATGGTGGTCATGGCGACGTTGGTGGATTTCTACTTTGATTATGACGGTGATACGGCGGTAGGGTTGTTGCCGGTCCGCCGCCCTTCTGTGGTTTAGGTGGACCAGGCGGTAGCCCTTTGGGTGTGAATGGTGGCGACGGTTGTGGTTCAAATCTCCTTTGTCTCCCTGTGATCTCTGACGAGTTTGGTGGTGACCTGGTGCATCCGGATTTGCGATCTGTCGCCTTTAATTTGGGTTTTGCCTTCGTGGTCGCCAATCGCCGCTTTATGGATGGTCGCACCGGTCGTCGTTGGTCTCCAACCCTTCCGCTGGTTGCTGATCTTTGGCGATTTTGGTGGTTGCTTGTTGTATCCGGGTTTGCGATTTGTCTTTATTGAGACCTTTGATTTGGGGCTTTTGGCTTTGATGGTCATCGACCTCCATTCTATGGGTGGTTGTCGGCTCAGATTCCCTATTTGTTCATCACAAACGATTGTGGCATGCCCATGGATGTGCTCCCTCTCTGCATCTCTCACTGCCACAACCCTTCACCGACTCTCACCACCGTGGTCTAGCGAGTGTCTAGATGGTGGCGTGCCTCGAGTTGTCGCCGCCTCCGATGGATCTGTTGGCCCTTCAAGGTGGATGTTGTGTTTCAGGTTTGATGTGGCGAATAGATGGTGATGGTATTTATTTTATCTGATATTTTTTTGTCTATGATGATCGGAAAGTCTCCATCTGAGACGAAATATGTCAACTATTGCCTTGGACGATGATGATGTTTGTACACACATCTGAGCCTACTCGATGTTGCTATTTATCTGATTTCATTGTTCTAGTTGCTTCATGTTTGCTTACGTTTGCTTTGGCGTGGTGATGATGTTTGTTTGATCTGAATTTTTTTGTCAATGCGATTATTGTCGATGACGATGATTGTGCACACATTTGAGACCACTCAGTTACATTTTATGTCTGATTTCATTGTTCTAGCCGTTTCTTAGTCGTTTAGGTTTGTTTTGGCGTAGACGTGTGTCGATGACGATGAACTGCCTCATCCGAGATCGGCTGTATCGTTCTTTTTATGTATGATTTCATTGTTCTAGCAATTTCTTAGTCGTTTAGGTCTGTTTTGGCATAGACGTGTGTCCATGACGATGAACTGCTTCATCCGAGACCAGCTGTATCGTTGTTTAAGTGTTAGGGTGTTGATTATGTCGAGTGGCTGCTCATTTGTGATTAAGGTTGTTTCATTAGGTTTATTGTTTGATGGGTCGTGATTATGTGACGAGAGTTGCGTTGGTTGCCTGGTCGTGGCTGCCGTTCATGGCTGACATCCGCAACTGAACGCCTAATGCGCAACGCTCGTATGGGTTACAACTAGTTTAACTAATTATAAGATTAGTTTAACAATTACCATTTTATATCATAATGCACTCTTAGTTAAATTAAAATCGGTTTGTCATTCACATATCTTGTTAGATTCACATAGTCTTTTTTCTCTCACTTTAGACACTCCGATATTTACTGTTTGAGTTCATTGCACCTGTAACACCTGATGTGATTCTTGTCTCTTTGTAGTTGATCATAGCCTTGACCTTTCCCAGACCCCCAATCTCTACCTCATTCACGTCCAAGATCTTCTCTATTCAAGTTTCCACAACCACAACGTTCACACATGTGCTCCTTTTCCTTCGCTTTTTATCCAAATGTGCAAATAAAAGATGATTTTGCTCGCTTCTGGATCACCTTATCCTTGATCCTTTCTTGATATGCTTTAAGTCGGCCAACAACATCATCATAACCGCTAGTGTTTAAACCCACAATTTGTTCTATAAAAGCCATCATATTAATAAAATGTTTAGGTAACTTGTTAAGAAATTTCTTAACCAATTTTGTTTTTCAATTATCAAGCCAAGTGAGACGCTTGAGAAGCATACTTGGACAACTTGTTAACAAAGTCATCAATAACACCTTGATTCTTCATCTTGAGATTATTAAACTCTCCCCTTAAAGTTTGACGTCTTGCCTCCCACATGGTCCACATCCAAATAAAGGGTTTTGAGAACATCCCACATCTTTTTTGTTGTTTCAAGAGTCCTGCTTGTAATATTTTCTCCTTGGGTATAGCTTGGAACAAGATACCGATAGCAATATTATTCTTTTTAGCACCTACATTGGTTTCGGGTTTGATTTGCTCCCACACTCCATGAACATTAAAGATATACTCATGGTCCATACCATGTAATTTGTGAAAGATGACACCGGACATCGAGGAGCTATGGTGTTGTTCTCATTAACAGTAGCCAAAACTTGATTTTCCGGTTGAGCCATACTTGTAAAACAACGCTTTAACAAAAGCTGACACTGTTTAAAAGTATTTCCTGCAAACACTTTTGATACCTTTCACCTCATGTTTTTACATAATCCCCTTTGGTTCTTCTTGATCAATTCTTGTTTTGACAATAAATCAGAACCAACAGTCAGTTTTAGCCACCAATAGACCGGACTAGAAGTTCATGTTATTTTCTTTAAGTACTCCAATATGTTTTCTTAATTTTAGAAGTTACGTTTCCAAAGATACATTTAGGTGGTACATTGATATATTTTTACGATTAAATAGTTATAAGTTTAAATCTATCAGGGTGTAGATGTTATAATTATAAGGATCGAAGATGTATAAAGTTAAGGTAAAAAATGTCGATTTATGTAATTTATATTGGTAAATTGAATTCAATAAATTCAAACAATAATGTTTTTGCTGATAATAATCTATATTAGCAGTTTGACCGATAGTAATCGTAACTTTTAATTTTGTTTTCGAGAACAACAATTTTAGTAACATAATTATTCATTAATCGCCACTTGATTTGCATTCGATGTTTCGGATCGAAAATCAAGTAAAATTTTGATTGCTTTTACAACAAAAATAACAATTCGAATAATCAAGAACTAAAGTGGTAGTATAAATTATCACGAGATTATAATTATATTTTAAATTATTAAATTCTAATATAGATGTGCAATTTAGGACAAAATATCCTTGTACGAATACTCCACTCGTGTTACAGCTCTGATGCACGTGCTCTTGTCGGAATGGGGGCCCACATCAAGTAAGAAGCGTGTGATGTGTCTATGGTGGTCCCCACGACAACCGCACACAGTGCTATCCGCATTCCTTTGTCCACACGTGACGCTGTTCCATTCAAGCTTAACAACTTCACGTAGAGATATTCTTTATTTTTTATTGATAAAACAAGTCCCTATAGAATCACCCAATTTACGTTTTAGGCACAAAAGGATAATATGCATATTATCAGTCCTCGAATAGAGTGTATAAAGGCGTATGTTAAGACGAGATTATTAGAGTATGAAGCAAATGACAAAGAAAATGTTATTCAAGGTCTTTTAAGGTTCACAAGAGTGTTCATGATACTAGTTATTTGGTAATATCCATTTAAAATATTTTTAAAGATTAATAAAAAAACATGTCTTCTTAACCTTAAATTAGTTAATTAACATTTTCGGTCAGTTAGACCATCATTTATCGTGTGGTTTGTAGATTTATTCATGATTTTGTGATTTAGTAGTATTTATGTTTGTACTCATAGCGATTCATATATTTTGAGAGGTGAAATTTAGGAGCAAAAAGTTATCATTCAAATGAAAAAGTTAATAAATGTATTTTCATAATACATGCAATATGTATTAACAGGTTAAACATAATAAAAAAATTTAAAGTATCGCTTCAACACTTAAAATGAGGCTTACATAAAACGAAAGTCTCGTTTGTGATTTTGGATAGTATGATCAGTAGGATGATCAATTGTTAAAAGATTTGACACTAAAACTATTTAAGGACCATTCTAAGGATCAAACAATCTAGAATGGACCGTATAATCTTTATAATGAATAACAAGCAAACCATAACTTTTCATTCTTAGAATGATCAATAGGATATAACTATAACTTTTTTAGTTTTCTTTTGTCTTGATTTGGATCATATACCTTTGAGATTCTGGCACTAATTTTTTTGAATATTATTTTTATTTGATCATTTTAAATCAGGTTTTTATCTGGTCTTAGGAGATTCGACCAAAGGGCTAGACTCGATAAGATCTCATCTAAAGAGGCTCTGGTTGTTAGAGGTATGCCCCTCGTGTCCTCGGCTCATCGAACCACTTTGTAACCATGGTCATTTGCTATAGGCTGAGAAACTCGCATGGAGATTCCGTTTCTCAGTCACTAGTATTTCTGTTCAAGAGATGCTAACGAAACCAAATAATATAATGTTTTTAGCTCAAAAACCTCAATCGGTGTCAGGCGGGGTAGATGTAATCAAATATAACATGTATTTGTGGTTGAAGTTTATGGCCAAGTTGATAAACCTAGTATGACATAAATTAAAGGGTGTACTTTTTTATCTTCTAATTTTCCACCATCTTATTGTAGTTGTGCTCGGTCCTAACATCTTGCTAATAATCTTTATTCTACTAAAATTGTCCTTAAAAAATTCCTCTGGTTGTAATAATCAAAGCTCATAAAACTCTTCAAGCCTCATAAACTTCATCATCAAGTAAAACACTTTGGTATAATACGAGGTCAAGCTTGAAACTTATGAGAGAAACATGGGTTGTATATGCAACTATGAAAAAGTTCAATGTTGATAAACTAAACAATAAACTGACCAATAAAACAATTTGGAGAAATTAGATCAATAACAAGTCAAGCCCTCGTGAATCCACACACAAAGAAAAAGATAAACGTGAGAAGTCGCCGGAGCAATGGCCGGCGGTGGTTCATCGGGACGACTTCCGTCGTGGAAGGAGCGGGAGAACAACAAGCGACGAGAGCGAAGAAGACGAGCCATCGCTGCAAAGATCTACGCCGGACTCCGGTCTCAGGGGAACTACAGGCTCCCAAAACACTGTGACAACAACGAGGTCTTGAAAGCCCTTTGTGCTGAAGCTGGTTGGGTCGTTGAAGAGGATGGAACAACTTATCCTAAGGTTTGTTTGTTGTTGGTGTTTTGTTGTGTCAATTTGATTTCGTCTTGTGAGAAATTAGGGGTTTTGGTAGATCTGATGACTTGTGAATGCTGTTTTTGGTTCTGTTTTGAGGTGATTTGGTTGGTGATATGTGTTGTGTGGTGAATTGGTGCGAGTTAAGATTGGGGGCGATTTGGGGAGGGATTGACTTAGATCTGTGTGAATGGTTGTTCTAGGGTTTGATCTGAAGTGATTGATGATGGATTTTTATGCAACTTATATTTGGAAGAGGTGAAAATGTCTTATAGTTATTGATGTTGTGCATTTATTACTCTTAACTTTGCAGAGAAATTGGTCTGAAATGATAAACTTTTGTTTCTATACCTGTTGAATTCTTTGTGTTGATGATTGATTATATTGGGGTTATGTCGTAAATGGCTTTTTGTTCTGTAACTTTATGCATCCTTGTAATTTCTAATTTTCTGCATTTATTGCTCATATTTGCAGAGAAAATGGTCTGAAATGACAGAAATGATCAAATTTTGTTTCGGTACTTCTACTTTTTGCTGCAAAAAATGCCTGAATTCTTTGTGTTGATGATTGAATGAGGCTTATGATGTATATTGCTTTTTTCTTTTTAGTTATTGATTTCTGCATTTATTACTCACATGTGCAGAGAAAATGATCTGAAGTGGCAATAATGACTAACTTTTGTTTCCATACCTCTCTTTTTGCTGCAAAAATGCTTGAATAAACTGTCTTGATGATTGACTTTGGGTTATGCTGTAAATTGCCTTTTCTTGTGTGGCATTAAATTTCTTAAACTTACTGATTTTCTACATTAATGACTAAATCTTTTTTTTTATTTTTAAAAAGGGTCTGAAATAGCAGAAATGATCAATTTTTGTTTCCATACTTACTGGTTTTGCTGTAAAAAAGCTTGAATTCCTTGTGTTGATAATTGAATTAGGGTTTTTTTATATAATCCCATTAATGAAATGCTTGAATTTACAAACTTTTGTATCTTTACAGGGATGTAAGCCGCCTCTGAATGAAATAGCAGGAATGACAACCAACAGAAGTACTTGTTCATCGATCCAACCTAGCCCAATGTCATCAGCATTCCCGAGCCCTGCTCCATCATACCATGCTAGCCCAACATCATCATCTTTCCCAAGCCCGACCCGTTGTGAAAACCCACCTAACCATTCGTCATACATTCTACCTTACCTCTGCAATTTATCTACTTTACCCCCCTTGCGAATCTCTAATAGTGCCCCTGTAACACCACCTCTATCATCCCCAACCGCTCGTGGAACAAAAAGAAAACCCAACTGGGAAATGCTATCCACAAGTGCATTAAAGACTTTTCACCACCCGCTTTTTGCAGCCTCTGCCCCAACAAGCCCTACTCGCCGCCACCGTATTCCACCAGCAACAATTCCAGAATGTGACGAATCTGATGCTTCCACTGTGGATTCGGGCCGATGGGTCAGTTTCCAGACCATGCCTGCCTCAGCTGCACCAACATCACCAACATTTAACCTTGTGAAATCTTCAAGCCAACAACCGTTTTTTCAGAATGGATTGGTGGTGCAAAACGGGCCGGGTTCTGAATTTGAGTTTGAAAGCAGCACGTTGAAAGCATGGGAAGGCGAGAGGATACATGAAGTTGGTGCAGATGATTTGGAGCTCACCCTTGGGAGTCGGAAAGCTTCTAGCTGAGTCGAATCTAACCACTGCTTGAACACCTGGTTCCTGTGGTCTCCAAACTCAAACGAGCTATTTATCGATCTGTAATCATGATCAAGAGAACATTTGAAATTGTTCATAGCTTGAAGAATTGGTGGGGTGATTGTATTTCTGATTTTCCATTTAGAAATCAAAAGCAAATATTTGCTGATTGGTAGAATCCTCATTGGAAGTTTAGTATACAGATAATAATCTTTATGTTCTTGTTCTTATGATTTGGAGTTTAGAACATAAATTTGTGTCATTTTGCATCTAGTATTTCTGTTTTGTAACATACTATGACTAGATTTTTAAAGACCCATGTGATACACTAGCTGTGTTTTGTGACCACCCAACACGTTATGTATATTTAAGCTATACCACTCTCGCATCATATTATTTTTTGCAAAGTAGTGTCATTCCTCAGCCTTAATAAACCACCAAGTAAAAACTACCGGCCCCATGGTCTCTTTTTTTACTTTTAGATATTCCAAGATTTTCTAGTCATTCACACATCAAACTTGGATTAAGCATCCCCGGCCAAGAGATATCAAGCCATCTATTAAACCGAGAAGATTACCAATCCAATAGATATATAAAAAAAAATCTGTTAGAACTTAAACGTTGGATGGTGAAACGAGGGCCAAAATTGTCTGAACAACCTGTGGTTTGATGTGTGAGATTGAAAGTAGTGAACTTCATGATAGTGTTTGAAAAGGATCAATGAATATGATTAACGAAACGCCATTGTTGTTAGGTGAGGAGTACAAACAATAAAGATAGAACCGTTGTTCATAAACCCGTTCCTCTTTTACCTTGTACATTCTAACCCGCTTGTTTTTCTTTCCTACCCATCTTCATAGTCTCTTTATTTTGGGCTTACATTCAAATTTACCCTTCTTAACCCATTAATAATACCATACAGCACAAAACAACCCATATCTATATATTTATGGACCATATCAACCCAAATGTAACAAGTTGGCCCAGAAAATGTACCAAGTTGGACCATATCAACCCAAATGTAACAAGTTGGCCCAGAACATATGTCCAAATGTAACAAGTTGGCCCAGAAAATGTACCAAGTTGGACCATATCAACCCAAATGTAACAAGTTGGCCCAGAAATTTTATTAAAAAACTACTTCTTAATTGATCAAACGTAGAGTGTGTTTGACTCACTTATCAATCACCTTTTGATGATTCAATGAAGTTTCTTAATGGGGAAGTTTCAGGAACATGCTAAATAATCTAGAAACTATTTCTAATTCTATCAGACCTCTTAATAGCCCAGCACAATATTACCAAACAGTAGAGATGGGCAAACCGGGTTATAGGTCGGACCCGAAACCGGGTACAACCCGGGTTGGGCCCAATCGGGTTTTTTTATACCCGGATCGGGTTCACCTTCGACAATACCCTACCCGATATACCCAGTTAGGGTAGGATCGGGTCCATAACTAGGTACAACCGAGTTTTTTTAAGATTTATTATTATTATTATTATTGTCACACCCCAACCGACAACGAAATCATCGGGGCAGACGAATGTGAAACAATTATTCATAGCACATGGAACTAAATAAGTTGAAATAGTTTTAATATCATTTTTATTGAACATTACAAGACAATTAAATCATTACAATACAAACACGATATAAACAACATAAAATTTTCAATTAAACTAAGTCCAAGTCCTATATAAGCACGAAGAGATCCCCAAGTATCAAACCTAAAATATGTTAAAAATAAGGGTCAACTTTAAAAGTTGGTGAGTTTCTATGGGTTAAATGCGCGCGCGCGCACACACACACACACACACACACACACACACATATATATATATATATATATATATATA
>BJCM01000985.1:0-11438 GCA_018326385.1 Flaveria bidentis | reverse complement strand
AACTCATGTAAGTTGGTGACCTTACAGAGGTGTAGCGGAAAGGTGTCCAGCTTTATGGAAAAGTACATCAGATAAAGCATGTACTAAAAGTCTTCGGAAGAAACCTGTCTTCATGAGTTGAAGCTTCGGAAGACTTTGTCTCTGAGGCTTCGAAAGACTTCATATTTGGCTTCGGAAGATATTGGTCTTGGCTTTGGAAGATTTTACACTTAGAGTATTTTCTGTTGCATGTGTAAAACTTCCTAAGCATTCTTCTTCAATGCACTTGTGTAGCATGCAGGATAGACATTTGGATGTTTAGGTTGCATCAGCCTCTTCATTAATCTCTACAGCATGTTTATGCATGTTATGTATGTATGATGTTGCCCTGTATGATGATGATGACTGTGTATGATATGTTCCTTATTATGATGTATGTTTATCTTTCTTGTGGCTTTACGTGTCATGTTAATGAACGAATGAAGTATTATGTAACGTAAATGAAAGATAATGAAAGAGGAACGTGAAGTAAGAATGCATGCATTATTGAATGATGAATGAACGAAGGAAAGGCTTGCAAGCAAATATATGAGGTGAGCAACCCTGTTATTGCAAGAGACTCGGATAGCGTGCTATCGTTGAGATTACCATGAGGTGAGCAACCCTGTTGTTATAAGAGACTCGGATAGCGTGCTATCGTTGTGATTGAAAATGAGGTGAGCAACCCTATGGTTGCAACAGACTCGGATAGCGTGCAATCGATGAGATTGCTAATGAGGTGAGCGACCCTGTTGTCGCAACAGACTCGGGAGAACGAACGTATAAAATGAACGAAAGTTAACGAATGTAATGGAAGATAATAGTTATATTATCGATGTGTATGTATGTTATATGGTCACGAATGAATGTAAAGCGCAGTATGATCTGATAGAAAGTAAAGAATGGTTTTAACGATAGAAAATTATGTTTTATTATAAAACTAGAACTCACTCAGCAACGCTGACTTTTTATGTGTTTCCAGTTGGCAGGTAATGATTGCTGAGGATGGCACTGGGCGGCTACTCGGCATTTAGATGGCATTCTTTTGTTAATGTTTTGCATTGTAATGCGAACGAATGATGTTTTGAAATGAACGTTTGTATTAACTTGCAAAAGCATTTGTAATGATATGAAAAGTTATTTTTATGTTTCCGCTGCAATGTTTTATGAATGATTAAATGTAAGTTATATGTTTTATGTGCAATGATTTACCAGCTGTAAGCGTCCCGGGAACGGGACCTTACAGTTGTATGAGTCATTGTCTCAAGTATTCGACTAAAGTCTTTCTAGTATTAAAGTTTTTTTATAATTGTAAAGTCATTCAACTTCCATTCAACGTTAATAGAAGATTAAAATAAGAAAATCATTAATATATAACCAAGTTTTATAAGTTTTAATTATAATCAAATGTAAAGAAAATTTTAATAAATAATATTTTTTTAAAAACACAAGATTAGAACACCAATAAAAGTTTAGTGATTTCATATAGAACTTTTGAAAAACTTGGTTGACTATTGCCCAAAATAATAAGTAAAATATAAACGTTGGTAACATTTACTTTATGTTGAATAATAAGTAAAAATAAATTAAAAAAAAGTAAATATATACTAACTTTTGGGTCTATAGGTACATCGATCACAACCCTAAGCAAGTGCATTTTCTTCTTCATTTCAACCTTTTTTTATGTCAATCTGGCTTTCGGTGTTTTTTTTTGTGTCTTTTTTTAATGGCATGATCGGTAACAATAGTTTGAGTCGAAAATAATAAAAAGGTTGTTGGTTTTGGTTGTGAATTAAATCCACAAAATTTTTTAAAGGGATTCATAGTGATTTTGTTTTTGAAAATGTATTATATTTTGTATGGGAATAAAAGTATTATTTGTGAACTATTTTATGTAGTAAAAAGGTGTGATATTAATTTTTTTTATTAACCAACTGAAGACTAGATGCCTTGAAAACCTCACACCGTTGAGGGCTTCAGGGCAAGGGCTGTCAAGCTCCTATCACTTGTATAAGACAACGAATGATTATTAAACCCGGTCATCTGGGTAAATCCATTGACGAAAGGCCACCCACGTCCGCAAACACAGACAACGCTGATGACCCGGCTCGCTCACCATTCCAATAGAAACCCATCACCCAAAGATCCACTGTGGTAAAACCATTAATCCACTTGAAACATATTGCACCTAGTAAAACTTCAACCCATGACCTTCACTTTAAAAAAATCATAAAATGCCTCCTAAAACCATTTGATATGATAGAATGCTATCTCATTCTCTTTATGGTTTATGTGAATTGTCTTATAAATTTCTAGATCGCTATATTGTTTAAACTAAAAATATATATATATTTACCAACTAAATAATCCTATAATTTTAAATATTTCCCCAACAAGTTCATAAATCAAAACAAATAAAAAAATATAATAAAGTTGTTCATTTGTTTGAACAAGTCAAACAGATTAAAAAAATAGTTATAAACAATGCCTTACATATAACAAGACCTTTATTTTCAATTTATTTAAAGATTGCAATCCCTTTAGACACCTAAATTATCCCTCAATAACAGTGATAATCAATTCAATGGTTCCAACAAATTCTATAATCACGTTATATACCCCCATATTTAACTTGAAACATGCCAAAACAATGAAACATTAAATAAAGAACAATTTAATTTCAACTTATTGAAAAGAATTAAATGAAGAATAAAAACACCCTTTAAAGGTGAAAGTAACTCTTGGTCACCAAGAGTAAAATGCTATTGCATGACAAAAAAACCTCTATCAACTGCTTCATAGAGACCACAAATAACCAACGATAAATGGCTTATACTAAGCAATTTAACCTCAAAAACCTACCTATGAAATCACTATCAACATTTACATTTAATAGGCAAAAATTCAAAGTTTTTCAATCCATCAAAATTATTATTTCCTAGTACCTTATCCCCCTTATCATCTTCAAGAAGTTGTTGCATAGTGCTCGTGAACCTCTCTGAAAACAGAAACGAACACGTTAACCATGAAAACAAGAAATAAATTATGAAAAAGAAGTAAAATTTGTTAAAGCAATGAAGGAGGAAAAGATTTGTCAAAAGCATGAAACTTTTACATATAAAGACACCATTGTTAGATATGAAGTCAGGCTTGGGCCATACGTTGGAGCCTAACTTCATTGACCAAACGTATAGGTGACAAGATGGGCGCGCCACAATTGGCAAGGTATCGGTTGGGTCCATGAGTTTTCCAGTAATAGGTTCTCACAGATACTAATCAGAAAAAACAGTAACCATGAACCGCATAAAATTTGTGTATTCAACCTATTGTTTCTATCTTACCTTATTTTGTCTATTTTCCTATTTTTGTTGTGACTTGAGTCAACAATCTTTTTTGCTGTGTTTTGACAAACACTCATGATAACGACTATTTGCTTATTTAAAGCCATAATAATCATATTTGGAAAAGCTAGCAACTGTCACAAGCAACCCGTTTCCTATGGTAAATGTAAGATATAACAACTACATCATGATATTTGTGTTGTAATCTGAGTCTTGAAGTCATGAAATAACTATGAAAGTGACTGGACTCAAATATCAGAAGATTATATTTATGTTGAATGTGATCTACGATGTAAAGAAACAATATAATTTTTAAGAAGGAAAAACATACTTGCAAGATCGCTTATTGTGACCAAGGCCTTTACACTTTCCACACTGAAGCTGTCGCTTAAGAAAATCAGCAGGCCCAACCCGACCCGGTGCAACCTTCCTCATCTTTGTCCTGCCAGGTGTCCGAATAGTGGGTGGAGGAGTAACAAGAATTGTGCCGTCATCTAATTCAATATCCATTAATCTTTCTAAATTAGGTATAGGATTAATAGAATCTGCATACGCCAATTGGTACATTTCAACATGAACAAATCTTGAACAATGATCATATGGGCTCCTACCATAACTATCCAAAACAGCAATAGCATGACAGCAAGGCAATCCAGTCAACAACCACACTTTACAACTACAATCCCAATTTTCAATATCAACAATATCAATACTTTCACCAAATCTAACCTCAAATTTGCTTCCATGTGACCGTAACATTTGAACAGAATGTGCCTTTAACATCTCGGTTTTTAATTTTTCCTCTATAGATGGTGTTAATCGAGTTAACCACTGACTTGATTCAACTCTACGTGTGTATATCAATTGCATCAATTTACACCTTAATTCATCTATCATTTGAGTTATTGGCAATTCATTTGCTTCTGATACCCATGAGTAAAAATAGTTACCAAAATTGGAAGTCATATGATTGTACCTCAGACCTCCAAAAAAAGCATTAGCCCAATGATCTGGCTCACTTCGTATGATCCAATTATAAGCTTCAGGTGAAATGGCTTTCATATCTTCTGTATATTTTTCAAAACCCTCAAGTTTTGGTGCATGAGCAGCAGCATAAAGATCTTCAACCATAAGTCTTCTAGCATCATGTGAAAAATGGCCTGTTAAATCTTTATTCAATTTCTCGGCTAAATAACCTAAACAATAAGCATGATAACATTCCCCGCCAAATATTTCAGGCAAAGACTCCCTTAAACCCTTTTGAAAATCAGCCAAAAAAGTAAGTGGCCCGTGACCTAAAACCAAATTCTTAAATTCACTTAAAAACCAGTGCCAGTTGTCACTAGTTTCCTCATCAACAACTGCAAAAGCCACTGGAAAAGCCCCGTCATCACCATCTGCTGATGTGGCGGTCAATAACATTCCTTGGTATCTTGAATTCAAAGGTGTGCTATCAAGAAAGAGAAGGGGCCGACAACCTTGTATGAAACCGGAAATTGATGCATGAAAACATACAAAAAGACGATGAAAACTTAAATCCTCGTTTGTACAGAATTTAGCAACGCTTCCTGGATTTGTTTCCATAATTTTCTCACAAAAGAATGGTAATTCACTATATGCATCTTTGTAAGAACCTAAAAGTTGCTCTCTTGCATATTCTTTAGCACGCCTTGCTTGTGAATAGTTAAGCTCAATTCCATAATCACGTTTAAGATCATTAGCAATGTCTTTTGGCTTGATCTTTGGAGAATCTTTAACCTTTTCTTTTATTAGATTTCCAACCCAACTTCTTGTAGCCCGAAATGCAGGTTTTATTGAACCACCTTGACAAGTATGAGTTGGTCTCATCGTTTTAATACAAACTAATTGGGTGGTTGATAATCTTGATGCATGAATACGCCATGGACAGTTTTCTGATTTGCACTTTACAGTCACCCGTTGATTTTCATTTTTCTTGTACACGTAATTAAACCCGTGAGCAATTGAATATTTTCTTAAAGCCTCCCGGAATTCAGCTAACGAATGGAACCTTTGACCTACACCCGTTATAAGATTCTCCCACTGTTTGGCACCTAAGTGTTGCTCATTATTGATTAGAGGCATAGGAAAAGGATTGACGGGAACTGGGGCGGGAACTGGAGTGATCCCATTGGCTGTTTCCATGTCAATAACTTCGTTAAGAGGGATTATATTTGGTGGGCCCAGGTCAGCAGGCGGTAAAATTGGCGCCACTTGTGTCTCAGCTGGTCTCTTTTGCGGTCTAAGTTTATAAAATAACAAAAACAAAATAGAAAATCATTAGAATGGTCCACAAATGTTATAAGTGTTTATAAAATAGCCAAAGAGTACTCGTAGATTCAAAGCATGGATGTGCATTTTGAATGTGATTATTGTGACTTAAAACTAGAGATAGGAAGGTAATTGCACATTTATTTCAGTAATCATGTTCAAATGATAACTTTCTTACCTGCTTCTCTGGATCTTATTGTTTGGACCTTAATAACCATAATCAAAATCATGTTTACCCGAAAACTCTGGACCAATTACAACTTAGAGTGATCATCACCACACATATGGAACTTTTAAAGATGCGTGTTGAAAGCGATTATCACAAATTTTACGCATCTAAATCAGACAATCTATCGCGTGAAGCTAGAAATGGTAGGTAATCTTACCTTTATATCATAATCAGTTTCCTTATGGCATTAGTTACACAAAATCTATAATATCATAATCATAATCACTTTTACCCAAACACTCTCGACCAATAGTTGTGATTCTCGACTTGCAGTGGTCATACTAAAGGCACATCCACATAAAGCGATCATCCAAACATACTACACATAATCATATACAAATAAAAACATACATATGGAAGTTCTAAAAGGTAAGATCATGACAATTACCTACGAACAGGCTTCTTCTTGGGAGTTTTAGCAGGCGTCGATTCATTCATTATATAGACCTCCAGCTGATCAGATTCTTTATAGTAATTCACCATCCGATGAAAGTCCTTATCTTTCGAAACCGTAATAAGATTCTTCTTATTCCCAGGCAAAAAATACTTCACTACCATCCCATCCACAGTTAAATCAACAGTTTCAGCTATCTCTTGCTTAAAACCACTTAACTGCATATCAACTTCAAGATCAACAGCATAAGCTTCCCCACCACTATACCCCATCAACCCATCTTCATACGTTTCAAACTCTCCCCCACAGTGGCATATAGCTATCATCTTCTTCGATGGCACAATCGCCATCTCTGCAAACAAAAACTCAAACTTTTACATAAATCCCACAAACAAAACAAACCACACAACAAATTAACACACACCCACCGATTAACGACCGAAACATTCACCATTTCATCTCACAATCACGAATTAACAGATTCAAACAGACAGACCCCACTGTATTCATCAAAATCAAGAAAACGTCAAAACCGACGAATCTGTGATGCGAAAACAAAACCCAGATAGGAAACAGCATGTTCGAGCTAATTTTGAGTTTTATTACAGTTTCCAACAAAAAAAAAACCGCAAAAAATCAAGAAAACGTCAAAACCGACGAATCTTTGATGCGAAAACAAAACCCAGATGGGAAACAGCATTAATCGATGGAAATCGAACAAGGTTCGAGCTAAATTTGAGTTTAATCGAGTCATTATGGATGATAGTGGGAATCGAATTGGGGAAAGGGGGTCCCGTTATATAGTTGTGTAGGAGGATTAAATGATTGAAGCAAAAGGGGGAAGAAAGTACCTGTGTTCAATATGGGTGGAAGTACGAAAGTGGATATATTTTCTGATCTGCCCTTGGAGATTTGCAGGTAGGGCTAAGAGGGGGTCGAGATGGAGGATTGGATATATAGGGAGGACGATAGACGCATCTATTGAAGGTTTAAGGGGTGCAATCGCCTCATGTTTTGTATGTTTACATGTAGCTTGTGGGTCGAATATATTTGGTTTGAAATTGTGTAAGATTATAATATCACACGTGATATGATATTATAATTGTGTATAATGAGGACCCGGGCTTATACCGGTCAGGGTTGGAACTGGTTAGGTTTGTGTTAGAGATGATCAACAATGATTTTTATCAGATTAGTATGGATTTAAAATAGAACTCTAGAAAAGAAAATTATTTGTTAAGTGTGGAGGTTGTTCGGGTTTGAACCAAGGTGTTATTTGGTAGGGATTAGGTTTGATTGATTTTAAATCAGCTTTGACGTCGGGATTACAAACCGATATACCCGTACGTATAGAGTCGGTTCTGAACTTGTTTCATTCATACTAGCTTCGATGCTGATTTTGAATTAGTGAATATTTCTTTGTGCATCTATAGTGATAATGACTTTACTTTAAACCGTATAATCTCCAAGGTGAGAGGAAAATGAACGTTACTAACCACCCTCCACGTCAACCTAGCTGACTTCTTTCCCCTCTCACATTTCGTGTCTGGCCTCATAAGGGGAGACGGAATTTACCCACCTTCTCTCCTCATGATGTCATTCTTGTAATATTGTTATCTTTCGCATTGGTCCACAGACATCAAAGGACGTCAGTGCATCATGGCTAGAGATGTTTAAGTTAGGTTTAAAATATTCTTACTTGTCTAATAAATCTGTCTATAAGTTATTATCTTTTAGTTAGGTTTTACTTTTAGATATATTGTTCCCTTGTTAAGATTCAAGCATAAAATGGTAAATAGGCGGCTCATTTTGACTTGGTATCTCTCTATAAGCTATAAATTCAGATTCAAACTCAACTCATTTACAACTCAAGTTCACTTGTGTTTAGAATAAAAATCAAAGTAGTTGTAGAAGAATATAAATACTTGTGCAATATAATTTTAGAATTTTTTTCATTGACTATGGAGGTATGAATCAAGTTTTTTATTTATTTTCATGATGTATGGATGTTTAGATTCATTATAATAGCAAGTTAAGAACCTCATGTCATATAATTATACATATAAATTTGCATATGATCTATCGAAACAAATACACATAGCGTTTTACAGTTAGTTAAATTAAAAAAATTAAGCTTTAATATCAAATATAAGGTGGTGCTACCGTGCTAATGACTATAAATGCCTAAATAATTGATATCAAAACCACAAGAACATATTTTATAAAGTTAACAATCAATCAAGAATGATATAATAGATTCAGTAGATATTCTAACAAGAAGGGGCATGGGTTTGCTTAATTTAGTCGTATTCTAATCAAAATCATTATTTTAAAAGTTTAATGTAATCACAATTTATGATGATGTAGATATAATCGAAAGAAATCACCAAACTTTTATAAAGAGGACTTGTAAAAGATTTGAACATTATGTAATTATTCATTGACTTGCGGTTTGAGTATGTGTGTAGTTATAGTTTTATCGAACTACATCCTAAACGAGTGAAACACTTGACATGAATAAAACTCGTTCTTTAAGTATCTTAAAGACTATTCAATAGTTAGATCTTTCATTAATAAATTCCCATCGATAAATGAAAATTTTAGTCCAAAAGCACCATAGTTAAATGAATGATTAATACTCATATAATCACTACTCACTATTGATAATTTAATTAAATAGAATTACTATCGATAAATGGTTAATACTAATAGGAAATAAATGTTTATGAGAAGTTGTTATTATTGAGTAGTTACTACTAATAAAAACACAAGATAATTTATTTAAGCTCTGAGCGTCTTGTTGCGAGACAACCAATGTAGGTTTAAGCCTCATTATCTTCTCCTGGTCGGTCCAAACTTGTTTCCCTCTCTTTTTTCCCTCGTTACATTTGCTCTTTTTTTGCATTTTATTTGTGTTTTGCTATTTTTTCTCCTTGTTTTTTTTACTTTATATATTCAACCTTTTTAAGTTGTATTTTTTTTACTTTTATTTCAGTTTTTTATATTTATTATGTTCTTTCTTACGATTTGATGTTTAACATGTCATACAATAGGTTTATGTATTTTGCTTTGATTTTTTTCTTTCCTTTTGTATTTGTTTTCTCTTAATTTATAACTTACTTTTATATCGTTTTCAAGTTGTTTTACTTTTTTTATAACCCAACTTGTTTAATAATCATGTTGTTACAATGTCAAGTCTTGTTTTTCTAAGTCGGTACCATGAACAACAAAATCAATAGAAAACATCAATACTGTTATATAACACTTTGACAACTATATTTGATTTACGAAACCCGGACATCATACTTTCATTCAGTGCTTTTATATATGTAACTATGCACATCCCGAATGTTTAATTTTCGGCTTCAATCATGATAAAAAAAAGTTGAATCAAGATTTGGTGTTGTTTGTTTTTTCTGCAGGAAAACGTCTGCAGTCTGCGGACCACATCTGCAGACATCTGCAGCAGAAGAGGTGGATCAAATGTCTTTAGTATGCAAAAAAAAGACTGTTGGTTTTTTTAACATTTGTAGAATGTTGAAATATTCTATAATTAAACGAAACCTATTTTTTAAACTTTAAAATAACGTTAACATTAATATATAAATAAAAATCATACAAATTCATTAAAATATAAATAAAAGTCATACAACAATGCAATAATATTCATAACCATATAAATACATTTTTTAAATCGTTTATTCAATATTTTGCATTAAACTGCTCAACCGGGCCCTGTACACACCGCCCGTCACACCCTGGGAATAGGTTTCGCCCGAAGCATCGAACAATTTCATTTCGTAACTGAGTCATGTATTCCTGATCTAATACGGTACCATGTTCTTCAACATTATTTTCATCAGCATCAACGTGCATATCACAATTTTCAAATGACACATTGGGTTGATCGTATTGTGTAAAAAGTTATCGATGAGACCCTCTTTCATTAATTATGTAGCGCGAAACATGTAACGGTAATGTTCCTTTGCGTAACCAACGGAAATGGTGCCACCCTATTCAATGTAGGGAACCGTGCTTTCAAGACACCAAACGAACGCTCAATGATGTTTCGTAGTTTTGCATGTGCATGGTTTCTTTATTGGTCAATGCACGACTCCTACGTATATATCCAAGCCAATACCTAACATTACGATATGGAACCATGGATTCTCGTATGTGTGCATAAGCGGCATCACAAAGATAATATTTATATGTAAAGATATATTAATAATTAGGAAATTAAACTAAAAGATAAACATTTAAAAACAATTTTTATTCATGGTGGTGGTAACGAGAATTAAACATTTATATCTATAATGCCTCTGATAATATTCTAGAATCATGTGCTACCTCTTCTTAGCCCGCCACAATGAATGTAAAAATCATGTTGAAGTCACAATTTGCTAATACGTTTTGATAACACTCCTCTTTTCCTCTTCCTCTATGTAAATCTTGTTTACTAGCAAGGGCAACAACATGTATTAAAGTTCCTTCAAGTACACCAACCGTTCCTTTGAAAATTCGTCGTAGCCTTTTGTTATGTCCGGAATGTTTGGATTCGATTTGAAAGAAGTTGGTACTATCATATCTTTGGCAAAAAGCATCATTTTATCCAATACTTCATAAAAAATTATGAATTGTTTGCTTTGAGTGTTGAAATCTACGTTTGATAACCACGTAACATTGATTATGACCGATCATCATTAAAAACATAGTCATCTTCTCCTCAGCTGATACATGTTTACTATCATTTAACGATTAATTTATTCTAAAATGTGCACATAGACGGACAAAGGATTCACGAGACATGCATAGCAATTCAATGCATTGTTTGGAATTTCCTTGTAATAACTCTAACGTGTATTTATGTCCCATAATTTTCCGAATCATTGTCTCGCATTCGTTTCAAACCTCTCCTAAAAAACCGAACATACAAGTACATAAGAATTACTACACGTAATTTCTTCTTATAATCCATATGATCCTATGTTAATAATAAAAAGACAACCATTAAGCATAAATAATGTCATAAAAAACACAACCATTAAACATAAACAATATCATCACCAACAAAACACAACCATCAAACATAAAGAATGTCATCAAACATAAACAATGTCATAAACAAAAACAATGCCGGAGGAGGGTTGCGGAGGGGAAGGCTGGG
>BJCM01000983.1:0-10336 GCA_018326385.1 Flaveria bidentis | reverse complement strand
AAATATTTTGGATTTGATGTTTTGTGATGTATGGGGTCCAACCCCTTCTCCATCCTTTGATGGCCATCGTTACTTTCTTTTATGTGTTGAACACTATTCTCGATTTATGTGGTTGTTTCCCTTAGTTTCCAAATCTGATGTGTTTGATGTTTTTAAACGTTTCCATCTAACGGTTGAACGCCAGTTCAACACCAAGTTAAAATCCATCCAAACTGATTAGGGAGGTGAATTTTGAAGGCTTTCTCCTTATTTTTCCTCTCTTGGCATCACTCATCGGCTCTCTTGTCCTCCTACTAGTGAACAAAATGGATTTGTTGAGCGTCGTAATCGTCACATTGTGGAAACCGGCCTTACTTTACTCGCCCAATCACATGTCCCACAACGCTTTTGGCACTTTGCGTTTGACACAACGGTTTATCTCATTTACCGAATGCCATCTAGAACGAACTCCAACACTTCTCCGTTTGAACAAGTTTTCCACCATCCACCCGACTTTTCATTCCTTCGAGTTGTCGGGTGCCAATGCTACCCACATTTACGTCCTTACAACAACCATAAAATGGATTTTCGATCCCTTCCTTGTGTGTTCTTGGGGTATAGCACCTCTCACCATGGCTACCGATGTCTTGAGCCCCACTCCGAACGCATTTATATTACAAGACACGTTCGCTTTAACGAAAAATGTTTTCCCTTTTTCAATCAGCCTATTGACCAACCTTCCTCACCACCTCCCAACCCATACACCTCCTCTTATCCCGCTAATATTACCACACCACCCTCCCCACCTCGCCCTCCCTCCTCACCCTCTCCCTACTCCCTAAATGTACCTATCCCACCATCTCCTACTTCTGACCCAACACCAGCACCTACTCCTACCCCAACACCAACCATCCAGACCTCCCTACCTCAACCACCACCCACTATCCCACCCATAACAAGACATCCACAACCCTCGGCTACCTCACCCTTTCTTCATACTTATCAACGTCGTCCTCCACCCACGTCTAGCCACCAGCCACACAGATCTCGACCTGAAAACCTTCGATCCAATCCCAAACAAACAAAACCGCACAATGTCTCCTCCTTTTACACCCATATTGATACTCCCAATACCGAACCTGCCACCTTTGCTGCCGCCAACGAACATCCTCACTGGCGCAAAGCCATGGCCGAAGAGTATTCAGCACTAATGAGAAATCGCACATGGTCTTTAGTCCCACGTGTTCCGAAGGCAAATGTTGTTGCTTGCAAATGGGTGTACAAGATAAAACGGGATCAAACAGGGGTTGTCAACCGTTATAAAGCACGCTTGGTCGCAAAGGGGTTTAGTCAGGAACCAGGCATTGACTTTCGGGAGACTTTTAGTCCTGTTTTAAAGTCGACCACTATACGTGTGGTCCTTTCTCTAGTTGTTGCTCAAAAGTGGCCCCTAAGACAGCTTGATGTACAAAATGCCTTTCTCCATAGAGATTTGAAAGAGACTATTTACTTACAACAACCCCCTAGATTCGTTGATCCCACCAAACCAAACCATGTTTGTCTGCTTCATAAGTCCTTATATGGTTTAAAACAGGCACCAAGGGCTTGGTTTCACCGTTTCTCCACGGCTCTTCATGCTCTCGGCTTCAAAACCGATCCCTCCTTATTTGTTTACTCCTGACAGGATACACTTTTATACATGCTTGTCTGTGTTGATGATATTATTTGACAAGCAACAATCCGAAGGCGATCAATCGGGTGGTAACCAGCCTTAGTCGATCCTTTCCTGTAAAGGATATCGATCCATTGTCCTATTTTTTGGGAATTGAAATTACAACTCAAGGTCTTGATATGATTTTGTCTCAGAAAAAGTACATACTTGAGCTACTTGATAAGGATGGCCTCTCTAATGCTAAACCCGTGCCATCCCCTATTACCACCACCGCCAACCTTGCTCTCGGTGACAGTCCACCATTCTCTGATCCTGTGAAATACCGTCAAGTCGTGGGGGCTCTTCAATATGTCACCTTGTCCCGCCCGGACATCACGTATGCAGTTAACAAAGTCTGCTAGTTTATGCACTCCCCAACTGAAAATCATTCATCTGCAGTTAAACGCGTACTACAGTATCTACAAGGTACAGTTACCTATGGTTTATTGTTTAAACATGATTCAGGAACGCTTCTTCACGCCTATATAGATTCATATTTTAACTCCTTAACTGTGTTCTCTGATCTTGTATCTTGGTCTGCCCAAAAACAAAAGACTGTCTCTTGGTCATCAACCGAGTCTGAGTATAAGGCTCTAGTTGATACAGTTGTTGAATTGACTTGGCTACAAACTCTCTTGCATGAACTTCATGTCACGACTAAGTCAACCCCTACATTATGGTGTGACAACCTCGGTGCTACGTATTTATCAGCAAATCTAGTCTTCCATGCACGCACAAAACATGTTGAGGTTGATTTTCACTTCGTTCGAGAAAAGGTCGCTCAAGGAAAACTCTCGGTTCAGTTTATATCCACACATGATCAGATTGTTGATGTCTTTACAAAGCCATTACCTTCACAACGTTTTCTCTTCTTACGATCCAAGCTACAGGTCGCTTCTCGGCCTTAGCTTGCGGGGGAATATTAGACAATATATGTATTAGTTAATATTAGAGGGATTAGAATGTAATTATGTTTCCTATATATACATCGTGTAATCATAATATTCTACATACAATAATACAATTCTAATTACCAAGTTTATTTTCCCTAAGATTTTTGCACACTTTAGGTCACTCATTCACGTCACTAAAACACCCTCATCTTCCTCGTTCTTTTCTTTTTCTTTTAAATTTTACTTGTTTTAACCCAAATTCATAAACCCAAGAGCACAAATCAAATTGTCTTTTGAAACCAAATTCACAAAGTCAAGAAATTCAACAATAAAAGCAAGACCTAATACAATACATTTTAAAATTTATATTTGTGTTCTTCACTTTATGAGATTGTAGTAAATGAATACGAATCACAAATTTGTAACAAATTTGGTCCTTGGGGTTCTTGAATTTATGATTGTGGATTATATAAAATTAGAAATGAAGAGATTGATGAGAATCTTTTGGTCATTTCACTTGGACGCGGAACAAAGAGTGTGCAAAACCCTCAAAATAAGAAAAGCCCTACTCATAGAGATGATTCCGGAGAGTTACATGTTCAACACAAAAACCAAGTCACTCCATTAAAACTGACACAACCAGACTGTGAACACAGTATATATGTATATACGACACTCATTGGAAAGGAGAATACACCTTGTCTATCACTATATACATAAAACTCTTCAGGCAAAATGCATAAAGATAGAAAGTGTGTACCTTTACAAACACTTGGGTGGCACGAGCAAGTGCATTTTCAGCAAGATCCATACTCCCACTAGCTTCCATACACAAAATGTAACGTATCCAGTACTCAGGATAGTTAGCACACGCAATTAGACATCTTTCATACAACTTGACAACCTGATTCAAAAGATTTAGCATCATATATCTAATAACTATGACCATCCATAAGTAGATGAATCAAAAAGATGCAAAAATGAGAGGGCTTAGAATAAACACAAAATAGATACTCGGATGGCGGAACAGGGAGGCCCCTCAAAAATGAAAAAGAGGGACCCACCTTACATCAGAGACAGATGATTTAGTAAGAACACACCTGCATAACATAACATTGCAATTTTTAACAAGTAGTTTACACCGAACAATGCATGATCAACTTTGAACCTAGAATCTCGACTCACAAAATGAAGGTTTGAAGTACTTAGCCTTACTATAGCAACCATGAGAGACCCATGCTTCATCCGACCAATTTAGCCGATTAATGATATGAGCAGCAGATAATAACTTAACTGTAAGTCAATGTATTAACATGGACAACTAAATGCACAAATCAAAAAGAAAAACACAAACACTTAAGGAAGAACACATGATTTTAACCTTATTGAAGTCACCGCATCCTTGGATAAAATCAAGATAACTATGCCAGTTTTCGAGCTCTGCAACATTAAGTGGTCGAACATGAAAATAGGGCCTCCTGATGGCAGTTTCAAATTCAACTATCTTAGAATCAAACTCTTTAGCTTTCTTGTATAGCTCTTCTCTAATGGTGATATAATTTTCCAACTCTTCAGCTTCTGATAAGGCTACATCTGCAGGTTTAGAGGATTGATCCATGGCATATGTATTAACCTCTCCTACACTTTCTACATTATTAGCATCCCCCTTTGCATTTGCTGCAGCTAAAACTTCCTCAGGAGTTCTCAATTCTGATAAAGGACGACTTGCTACTAATTCCCTAAAGCTGCAAATGAGGACTATAGTATCAGCATGCATGCAGATTGCAAAGAGAATAAACACCAAAAAAAGTAAGAACATATCTTGTTTATATAAAAGCATTTATTGCTGAACAAATAATCAATTTATGGAAAATCAGATATTGAGAACGTATTTCATGTTTTAATACATATCATGCCATATCACATAATCATTAAAATAAATAAATATAGGAGAACTCCAAATTATATATAAGATTTGGACACCACGTATAACAAGGGACACGATATAACAGCTGATCCATACGAACAGAAGATGATCAGATCATCAATCATGCAGACATGATATGAGCCACCAAAGCTTTGTGGCGAGCCTAAAAATAGCAAGCAAAGAAGAAACTTCCGCTAGAAATTGTCACCTGTTAAAGTAGCGGTCCAACTGCTGATTAGGATGCTCTAAAATCCGTGTGTATATCTTGGCTAGATTGGACCACTGCTGCTGCTGATACTCGTACTCAATATATTTATCCCATAAAGGGAAACACAGATAATCAGTTTCAACATAAGCTAATCCCCGTTCAAATAACCTGAAACCAACATGATAATTGAGCCATCATTTGTAAATCAAGAAACATAATAATACCTAAGATGTTCATATATACATGTAGCAGCAACATTAAAGAAAAGCTCAGCCTCATTTGGTAACACTTGCATTCTCTGTAATGTAAACACATTTCTAATTTCTGATTAAAAAAAGAAAAACATGCTTGGCAAGACCTTATTTCTCCAAAACAAGATGGCATTTAGAATCTTTTGTCCTTTAGAAAAACTCCTTGAAGACTGAAGTCAAAAAATCAACAGGTTATTCTTATGACCTTATAAACATCAAACCAAAATTAAAAAATATATTACAAAGTTTTGTAAATTAATTTTGGAGTTAAATGCGTTTTACGTCCCTAAGGTTTCATAAAAAATGTCATTTGAATCCAAAAGTTTGAAGTGTTGCCATTTGCATCCAAAGGTTTCACTAAAATTGCCATTTGAATCCATGTGGACCTAACTAACACGGTTAACTTTATCTGTTAAGTTTCCAACATGAGAGTTATTTTAATTAATAAAAATTACAAAATAAAAAACCAACTCACGTGAAGGTTTTTATATATTTAGCCTCTTTTGATCATTGTAGTTATGATTTGACTCTATAATTGTATTTTATTATTTTGTCTTGTTAATGTATTTTGGTTTAGTAATCGTGTTACTTTTGCCCGTTTTATTAATTAAACATATATTTCTTTAGTTTAAATCTTAATTATGATTATGATGATTGATGTATTATGATTATTATTCATGGGCAGTTTATGTTATTCTATAAATTACTTTTATACTTTTAATTATGATAATTTGTCTTTTATGGTTATAATTCAAATTATTTATATTATATGACTTGTTTGTTTATTTATATATATTTTTTTGTTTTGTATGTTTTATAAAGTAAGAATTGAATCATTTTTAGTTAGTTATACTTATATTTTATTTTATATAATATGATTTCTAGAGATGTCTTTCTTAATTAATTGAAAGAAATACCGACCATCATTCCTAGTAAATTAAAATCACAATGGTGATTATCAAAGGAGACTGAATGCTCAAAACTTATCATGTAGAGCTGATATTTTATTTCATAATTATTTTGACTAAAATACCTCTAATTTAAAAAACTTAACGGAAAAACTTAACGGCATTAATTCGTAGTTAAGTGGATTCAAATGGCAATTTTTGTGAAACTTTTGGATGCAAATGGCAAAATTTAAACTTTTGGATTCAAATGGCAATTTATATTAAACCTTAGGGACATAAAATGCATTTAACTCTTAATTTTGGCTTTCCGAAAACATAAATATTTGCAAAGAAACATTTTCTTTTCAGCTTCACTTTTTCAAGAAATGTAAATGCAAAAAAAAAGAAACAAAAACAAAAATCACTTAATAGTTTTGCCATCTACGGTGGAGCAGCTGGTGCTGAAAACATTGCATTATCATAACAACATAATAACAATCAAGAAGAGATAGCAGAAATACAAAGTCATGCATAGTAGTTGATCAACAATCAGGTATTACCTCCGAACTGTATCAGGATCCCCATATGTGTTTATGCCAAAAACACAATAGTGCAACCATATATCTACAGAATATGTTACTCCATGCACCGCACGTTCATAGACCTCAACAACTTTGTCCAAAAAACCCAGCCGTGCTTCATGATCAGCATACTTCTTCCAGTAACCGTAACACAAGGGAAATTCAGCTAGAAAGGTGTCATAAACTTTTCGGATCTTCAAAATGTTCTGTTTAAGGACAGAATATATAATTAACGTGTAATGGCATACAGATAAACCATAATGAACAGTGCTGTGCCTCAAAAAGTCAATCAACAATTAGTCAATGTCGAGGAAACAAGAGAAGCAAAATTATGCTGGAATAAATAGTAATCTAATTCTAAATGTGTTTTTTCTGATTCAATAATGTTGGGCACCTCAGCTGTTTTCTCAGTCTCTTCTATTAGGGCAGTCCAGGCATTGAAATCCAAAGAATTAGCAGTTACTATGCTCCATAATCGCTCTTCTTCAGGAGATAAAGCAGCAGCAACTGACGTAAGAAAAGCAGTTAAAAGATGAAGCACAATTATTATCTCATAATCGGTATGAACTATGAAGTTAATTTTATTAAAAATTGAGTGACATATAATACCAGAACCATCCCCCTGTTGGTTTGCAGATCCAGAATTCAGAACATCATATGAACTAACACCATTCTCACTTACAGCAGCAGCTGGCGTAGGTTTTCCATCAGTGACATCATTCCCATTCACAGAAGATTGATGATCAATAGGCTGAGATGTATCAACGGATGTGTTGGCAAAACTTGCAGAATTCCCACTAAGATCATCATGACTAGAATTTACATCTCTAACCTCCGATTTCCCAAGAGCGCCTGAGCCCACATGCGGTATGGCATTGTCTGCATCGTTGGCATTAGTACCAATAGATGTAGCCACATCACCATACTCAGAGGCAGAATAGGGAACAGATGTTTGAGCAACGATTGTTTCACTGTCCCCCATTGTCAGACAATACTTATTACTTAAACCTGTAATGAACACAATAGCAAAAGGTAATCAATTTAGGGTGCCAGAAACTAAATAAAAGTTCAGCAACGATTACCTCTAGAAACAAGCACTGTAAATGTACAAACCTATAAGAAAACTTGAGGCGACCTAAATATGCCAATATGTGCAGTTTGTTCTATTTCTTTTTATGGGTGCATAGCAACTATAAAGTCGCCGACAACTTTTAGCAAAAGGGGTAGGTTCAGTGTGTCCTTGGTTTTAGAAAGAGTTGGACGCTCTGAGGTGCTTAGGTCCCAAAAGCGAGGCACAAGGCAAAAGTTTCACGTATGCGAGGCGCCAATGTATTCATATGATATTTATAAATAAATTGTACCATCTAATTAACCTCTATGTACAACCAATTAACCAAAAAAGCTCTATGCACAACTAAAGTAGCTAAGAATACAAATATATATAACAAGAAAAGCTTTACATACTTCTAGGAAGCTCAATTATATGTATAATTTACAAAGTTATATCTACAGAAGAAGCTACAATAAATCCTAATTAGTAAAAGAAATAGAAATAAACAAGCTAGAGAAAAACCAAAAAACTATGATAAAAAAAATAAAAAATTAAAGGAAGACCGAATGTACATGAAGAGCTGCCACTAACGCCTCTAGCGAACCAAAGTGCCGCCTCCCGCCCTCACCACCACCTTAGGTAAGGTGAAGCGCTAGCTGCTAGCGCAATCGCCTCCAATGCCTTAGGTGTGCTTTATAAAACAAATTGATGTCTTTGGGTACTATAATGTTAAGTTACATGTATCAAAAGACAGTGTATGTGTGTTTGTTTGAGCTTGGTTTTAAAAAGTGTGAGGCGTTATGGCACAAGGCATCTGATATTCAATAATAGAAAGTAGCGAGCAAATAAAGAATAAAGGGGAGTTGAACGTATATTTATGCTCTCCCCAACTAAATCTATACGCCACAACCCCGCTAAGGCAACCAAAAGGTGTAGGAAAAACATAAGGCACCAACAGAAAAATAGAACACGTCTACTCTCTCTCCCAGAAATCCGTAACCTGTATCTACGTCTCCAAGAACTCCTATCTCCGACCATCTCATGTCAATTTTTAACCTCTGCTCCTCCTTCCCTCCATTGTGAGGGTTTCAACGGTTCTCACGGTCGCCGTCAACGGTCTCCTCGCACATGATTAAACTGTCTCAATCTTTTCTCCCATATCCAGAATACAACACTCTATCTTGAACTTTTCCTCTTCTATAAAAAAAAAGATAAAGTATCCATCTCGGTCTACTGGTGATTGACGGCCTAAACACTTGGAGATTCTAGCAAGTCTATATATGTAAATTAGAGTATAGATAGAACTTCCTACAGTTGTTAGTTGTATTACCAGCCGGCTATCCAATATAATTCAATACCTAATCAGTATACATTACACTACAGGCTCATAGTAGAAGAGGATCAAATCTTCCTTTGAATTCGGATTCAAATATCCCCAATCGTTTACATAATCCCCATAACTGAAGTTTAAAATTAACCAACAATTAACAATCCCCTAATTCAATTCTGCTGGTCATTTTGTTTCATGTGTTAGCAAATTTCCGTAATCGCACGAGTACACGACTAAATGATACCGACCGATTAAGAATATCATCGAGTACAATTGAGTCATAAGAGAAATAAGAAAAGCTACAAAACATAGAGTTGTAATTTGATCGAAAACCCTAAATTTGAACATAAATAAAAGAGTTTGAAGGTTACTCAGTGCAGTAAAAGGAGCAAAATTCCGCCACTAGCGACGGAAGCAAAGCGAATCGCCGGAGGAGATGTAAGACTATTAACGACGGTATACGACGGCGACGGAGATGAAAATGACGACGAGGGGCTCTTTGTTAAAAAAATATGTGTTAACACCAACCGTTTAACATAAGCAGGTTCTCCTTTTTTTTTGTTATTAATAAGTGAACCGATTGTCACTAAGATTGTTTGAACCATAAGTATGTTTGGTTGTAAAAAAAAAAATTAATAAAATAAAAACCTTCAACCGTAAAAAAGATCACGTGTAGACTCATTCATCTGTCTGTGAGTCTTTGCGCTTGCAAACAACTTCAAGACACACACAAACACACATACATTATACAACAGATCCATCATCAACCTCTATGCACTTCAAGAATCACTCTTGAAGATGTAAATATGTTGACTTTATCACTCAAGATTCAAATCCCTTTTCACTATGACACTCAATTTGAATTTGGGGGATCTTTAGAGCCCTAAATTTGATCTGCTTTTAAGATCTTACCCAGAATGACGACACTTATTGGTTCCACATTCTGCTTCTCGTACCCGCCGGAGTGACGACAGATCTGTCCTCCGATCGTGCTGCCCTCCTCTCCCTCCACTTCGCCGTGGGTGGCCGCACCCTCTTCTGGACCACCGACCAACAAAACCTTTGTCTATGGTCCGATGTGCATTGCGACGACACCCTTCACCGCGTCACCGCCCTCCACCTCCCGGGTGTTTCACTCTCCGACCACCACCCTCTCCGTCACCGCAGACCGACTTCACGTCTGACTAGTCAGACGTTGGTTCAAGTTTGACCGATATAAAGGGTTCGGTCATACCTCTTCTCCGATAAGACGTACGCAAGCAAACAAGCCAAGCCAAATTTGACCGAGTCAGACTTGCACGTCTGACCGGGTTTGATCAGACGTAACCAAACAAGCCCTTACTCCCTTTTTTATATTCATCGATAAGTAGAATATAATGTACTTGTTTTATTAACATTTATATTACACGTGTTTAATAAATATATTAAATAAATTAAAATTTTATTAATTATAAATTAATATTTTAAAACAAAATAGGATTAAAACATTTCTTATGATAATAAAAATAAAATTTTATT
>BJCM01000982.1:0-11918 GCA_018326385.1 Flaveria bidentis | reverse complement strand
TCTCTTCCTTCACCGTCACTCTCCTCTCACACTCTCGGCCTTTTCGGATTCTGATTGGGGGGGTGCAAATGACGCAGGTCGGTCAACTACTGCTTATATACTATATCTTGGCACTAATATCATATCATGGAAATCCACACGCCAAAAATCTGTCTCTCGGTCCTCTACTGAAGCAGAATACAAGGCATTAGCTAATGCATCGGCTGAACTCACTTGGCTCCAACACCTCCTACATGAACTTGGCATCATTACAACTAAAACACCCATATTGTTTTGCGACAACACAGGTGCTACGTATGTCTGTTCGAATCCGGTGTATCATACACGTATGAAGCATGTAGCCCTTGACTATCACTTTGTCCGAGAACAGGTTACCAGTGGGCGTCTACGTGTCCTTCATATCAGCTCTCAAGATCAACTTGCCGATATGCTAACTAAGCCACTTTCACGGGTACCATTTCTGAAGAATCGTTCCAAGATTGGAGTCTCCGATGGATCCTCCATCTTGCGGGGGCGTATTACGGCATCTAGCATCAATACGGAAATGGCTCCCATTTAGTTGTCGGTTATGCTCAAAATATGGAGTCAAATATATTGTAAATTCTTTCCATGTGTAAGGAGTAATTATCTCCTGTAAATATGCTCCTCCTTTATTTTGTAATTACCTATATAAGGCATGTAAATTATTCAATGAAATCATCAACCATTTCCACATAATTTGTATACCTTTCATCATCTTGCTAATCCATTTTACCCAAAACAGAAGTGTCTACTTGACCACTTTAAAATCTATAAAAATAACTTGAAGACGGATTTCGAACATCTCGAAGACCGTTACATTCTAACATAGAGAAATAGGACTGTTGGAGGATGTTTTAGGAAGACAACCTCTCTGCATAATGCAAGTAATGCCTGCGGTTCCTTACACATTGTTATGAGATCTTTCTTCAAGTTTTCTTTTTATTGTTTGTGATTTATTTGTTTTTACAACTTAGAAAACATAATTTTATAAATTTAGGTGATGATGATGAGTATGGTCTTTAAAAGAGGAGCATGATACAAAATAATGGATATTCTTGGTTTTGATATTGAAAAAGCCGAAGAACTTTACGCTTGAATTTCTAAACCTGGATTGGTTGAAGATTAACAACTTCATTAGCAGACGTTGTTACTACTCATCAACTCATATGAATTCATCGTTTTATCTGGTAAATTTGACTTATGTCAAACTTGAATAACCCACAGTTGAAGCAGCATCTGGTTCTTGTTTATTTTTTAAAGTTTATCATTTTGAAACATACTACCTTGATGATACAAGATTCGAGTTATAGGAAGATTACATATACAAACTGATCGACGATTGAGTTTTTTCTCCTTGAAATGGTCAAATTGGTGAACTGATAAGTTATCATGCTTAAAACAACCAATTTGGTATCTAATTTTATCTAAACACGGAATAAACTTTAGTGAAAACCATATAAAACTGCTGAAATAACTTTGCTATTTTTTAAAGAAAGTGTATATTAGAAAGGCAACCATAACCAAAAGCAATATTTTTTAAAGCAAAATTTATAACTTTTAAAAAGCAGAACTGGTTTTCTTATTACATACGTTTGTCTTGATAAGAGTTCCATTTAAAACTATTTTCATAAAGGGTATACTCTAGTGGGATCACTGTTTTATCTTTATACTTTGAAAACTTCTTAACCACATATTTATCATTTTAGTAAAGACCATTGAGGTCCATCTTTAAGCATATCTAATGTTAATGCTATCCTATTTATAATGCACAATCTTTTGGAGTTATCTTGATAAACATGTTTAGATTAGGAATACTCTTATTAATATTTATTTTTATATTTAATGTCTGGCATGATTCCATTTAGTTTTTCTTTTTTGAGGTTTTGTTTGGTAGGAAAAGCAACTGTTAATGTTACTAACTACGGTATTGTCAAGAACTCAGATCCTTGAAAAAAAAACAAGAAAAATACTACAATCTTAATGTACAATGTTGATGAAATCTGCTACATTTTGCTCAAGTTTTGACAAAGTTTTCATCTTTAACAGAATCAACATCAGCAAGTCTTTGCGCCTTAGCGGCTTCTTCGCCCCAATTAATCCTTGAAATGAACAGTAACAGCAACGTTAAACAACCCGAAACACCGGCTAAAAAACCTAATAACAACCCTTGTAGTCCCATATGAACCTTAAAGGCTAAAAGCACACCTAAAGGCAATGCTAACAGGTAGAATCCACCAATGTTTGCATACATCCCCAACCACGGCCGGGCGGTTCCCCTCACAATGCCGCCACAAACCGCCAGCGGGAAGTTAACCACCTCCAACAAACCCATCCACAACATAGCATTCCCCGCCCCTCGCACAATCGCCTTATCGTGGCTAAATAGCCGACCCCACGAGCCCCTAGCCAACACCATGACTAAACAACCAGCTAAACCCGCAACCCAACCCAATGACAATGAAGTATACGCAGCCCGGTAAGCAGGCCCCGCCTGGTTCGCTCCAAGCTCGTTAGAAACACGAATGGATGCACAAGTGGCTAATGAAAGCATTACCGCGAAAAGCAAGTAGTCAAAGTTGAGCACAATCGCGATAATGCTAACCGCTTGTTTAGCATTCGGGAGCTTCCCCGTTAGCAAGACCAAGATCTCGTAGCACCACCACTCGAGGCACGTAGTAAGGCAACACGGGCCGCAAAGCTTAAGCAACCGAACCCAATCTTTGAACCCGTGGTCCCACCACCCGCCCTCTCGCCACGTTCCACCCTTTCTTAACTCCACCACCACCACATAAACCGCTAGCAAAACCACCACTACAAGATCAGTGACCCATATGGCCATCGAAACCCCCTCGAAACCTCTAGTTTTCGCGAGGAAAATGTTCACCGGCACATGAACAACCACCGCGAGAGCGGATGTGAACATGATCGGGACCGTTATGCTTTGTGAACTCAAGTAGGACTTAAGAGGACACAAGAATGAAGTAATGACCAAATCAGGAAGAAGATAAAACAAATACTTCTTTGCCTCAACACTAATATCCTCTTGTTGCCCAAAATGAATCAATATCTTATCAACATTCAACCACAACAAGCAAGAAAACAATGATGTTACTAGTAGCAAAAAGACCATCATAACAAGGGTCTTGTGAAGTAGCTTGAAGTTCCTGCCTCCATAAGCTTGACCACAAATGGGCTCCATCGCGCCACATAACCCGTTCAAGATCGAGAAGCCGGTCACGTTCGCGAACATGAACCCGAGGGTCCCACTGGCTAGCTCGAGCTCACCAAGGCGACCAAGAAACGCGGTCGTTATGGCTATCTTCCCGAACCATGTCAAGTTCATCGCCACCAGTGGTAATGCAATCGCTTGCTGCACTTTTAACTCCGATATGACCACTCCGGTGAGCTTTTCGGGCCTCCGGTGATCAGGGTTTTGTTCTTCCATTTGTAATCTGGTTTTAGGGTTGTAACCAACGTTAAATTTTTCTTTGTTTCAATGGTTAGATAGCAACATATATATATATAGAGAGATATTGCTGGGTGTGACAACGACAAAATTGTTGCATGGGTTTCTTGTTGTCAGGCTTACGTTCCAATGTGTTACATTCCAAGAATAAACGATTATTATTAACTTTTATTAACGACTTTTAATATACTATTATTAACCAGTTATATGTATCTTGTAGGATTTAAACACTCACTCTCATTGGTAAAAAGAAAGACATCTTACCAGTCATTTGAAGACAAAAGTAAACGATTGTTACGTGATGTTTCTTTTTGTTTTGTAGCAAGTGTAATTTTAACAAGTTTTTCATTCTTTTCTTGCACGATTTATTCACAAATACATTGCATCAAATATACACGAAACTTACATCAAATATTCATGTTTTATGGCACCATGTAACCATGATTTGGAAATTATTATGATTTTTTTATAAAAGTTGTGAAACCTTTAATAAAAAGGCACTTGATTTTTTAAATAGAAAACGTGTTTTGAAACTTTTGTAGTTCATAGTAATGAAACAATATCTTTTGGGCATTTTCACAAAACACCTAAGATGCATTATTCACATGATTCTCCTATTAGAATAATTTAGAGTTTTAACGATTTCATTACAATCTTATGCTTGACTTAATCTCAAGTAATGACATTAATTTGAGTGAAAACAACGTCAAAATCTCTTCACAAACAGCCAAATATAAAAGTAAGACAAGAAAATTACTAAGATTTGTAGTAGTGGGCTTAGTGCGTGATGATATATGATAGTACAAAAGCTGTGGGTATATGCTTACTATATTCTTTTTCATTGATCAACATGTATTGGTTCGATTGTATTTTAAAACCGATCCTATAACTTATATTTTTGTTTTTTTGGTTTAATTACTATTCGGTTATGTTATAACTTATATTTTTGTTATAATGATTCAACTAATTCACGTATAGCAAAATATGGTTTGGTCAATCGCTGATTGATTTGGGTTGATTCAATCTCATTTAAGGTAATATGATCAAATATATTTTGATCATCAAACATGTTATTTTATAAGAAAGTGCAAGTAAAAATTAAGTAATATGTTATTTAAAAGAAAATGTAAAAAAACAATTAAGACGTGTAACATATTATTTATATAAAAATAAAAAATATAAAGGCTGGTTTTGATGACCGTTCTAAAATTTAGCAAATTATATACATATAACTATAACAATATATAAAATCACTTATCCTAAAATCATAATACTATCTCAATTGTTTTATGATTTTGGTTCGTTTTTTTGTTATTGAAGTGTTAGATGAGTAGTCATTCTATTATGGGTTTAAGTTTCATTTGATGTAATATGCTTCAAGTGAGTCAGGGTTTTACCACAATGATCATTTGGGCAGTGAGTTTCCTCTGATGGTCATGTTTAAAATATTCGTAGACCGTTAAAGAAACAAGTTTAATACCAACATGTAGTTAACTTAGCGTACTAAAATAAATCTTGAGCCATAAAGTTGTGGCTTTAAGAGTGTTGAAGACATTATTTATAGATTATCCTTGTATAATTAAACAAGCTAAACTCCTTTTTCATTAGTTAGATAGGATTATATTCTAATAATTGTTCTATTAAAGGCATTCCTAATTCCCAATGGACACTTAACAATGATGCATAATAAGAGTGATAGACTGAGTGGATTAGGAGGATTTCTTATTCGGAGAATGATAGGAAGATAATGTACAAATTTGTATTAGTAGAAACTAATTATATAACGTCCACTTTGTATACTCTTTAACCCTACGTACTTTTAAATCTATATAACTGTTTATTATATATATATGGTACTAAAACTCCTTTAATTTACATAATTATTGCTACATAATGCATAGTGTAGTGCATGTTGCGAATGACAATAAAACTAGCAGGTCAAGACAAATGACAAAATCAAAAATAAATATTAAAAACAATAACTGTGTCACATTTCAAATAGATCAAATTAACTTTTAGATTTCTTGAGGAGTTGGTATATGTATCTAAAATGAAACTACTTTCAAATCATTTTCGTTATCTAGAAAAAAGAAGGAATGCAATAATGCCCAAATGCTCTTTAGCTACTTTAACTTATCAATAATCGTAATCCCCACTTTGTCACATTAATAATGTTAAAATGTTGTGTATCTTATGATATATTCTTGCAATTAGGCATGGAATCAATGTTCAAATCTACACATGCATCATGTTGCTTTTATTCTTTTAGGATGAACATTCTTAAAAAAACATGTTATATTCCTTATGAAATCTTTAACTTAATTTCAAGTTGGTATTTTATCATGAGTAGTTGCTTCCCATCAAGTAAAGCATGCATATCATATCTCTTCGATCAATCATTATGATACTTTGATTCATAAATGAAGTTAGAGATGGTTCCAAAGGAATAAAACTCACTACTCATATCTTTTCAATGGTTGATTTCATTTCACTTATACTAGTCTTGAATATTCTAACCTCGAGTTTGATTCTTAATCTGCTTAAAATTTTAAAAAAATAAAAAACTATATGTGTTTTTAGCATTGGTATTTTTACTGTAAGGTCATATCAAGCGCAAATAATAAATGGAAACAAGAGCACATACGCAACCTAACACATTCATGAATCATGTTAGGCTTTATTGTTGAATGTATACACTTAAAAAGTGATATAAAATATTTAAAACTTCGCTATTGTCAATTCATATAATTGTTACGTTAGACTGACATAAGATTGTCGTATTTTTGGTCATATAACTTTGTTACGATATCTAAGCCTTTGGAAATGGATTTGTTTATGTGACATTCACTATCATTTGTGGTTTAGACCAATCAATAAACTGTTTATTTGGAATCTAAGTCTTATTGGTCATGAAGAAAAAGATTTAAAACAGTGTTTGGAGAAAAAATCTTCAAAATGATTGTTGAAACAAGTGGTTAATTTGTGTTGGCAATCATGGAATAATCTTTAGACTATTAGTGCAACCACAGGTGGACCTCTTGGCTGTGTCCTAATCTTTATGGTTCATGATAACACTTCTTTTTTTAATGCACAAAGCAAAAGAATTTGACTTTTGCAATAATTGGTGGTATTTATGTAGGTTAAACCTTGGATACAAATATACAATAGTTTAGAGTTTACAACTTTACGTATCTAGTCCCATGCAAATTTTATGTTCCATCTTTCTAATACATACAGTACTAACATATTATATATCACACAGCTCTCTAACCATTGTTATCGCCACAACCTCAGTTACTATCGACACCACCTCCACCACTATCATCGCAACCCCATTGATGCCACCACAACCAGGGGTATCACCTTCACGTTCCCACTTCTTTATCAAATTTACAAATGAAGTATAAGTATATTTTTCAAAGAAATGCATCACAAATTCAAGTATTTTGAGAAGGGGATTTATGGTTTAAAAGAAGTTGGTTTAGGTTATGAGTTTAAATCAGTAGTTAGATAGGTAGATCGCTTATAAATTGGTTAAAGAGGTTAAATTGGTAGAATGCGCCAAAAAATGCATAGGTCTAGTTTAACTACGTATAGCATCCTAATAAAAAAATTGCATAAATGGTCCCTGTCGTTTGACCAGATTACACATTTGGTCCCTACACTTAAAAATTACAAAGTTAGTCTACAATTTTGTAAAGTCATTGCAAGTTTAGTCCCCAATTTTTAATAATTTCAAAGCAAGTCTAAACTTTTATGTGGATATTGCACTTTTGGTTCTTAAAATTTAATTTAAATGTTAGTTTAAACTTTATAAAATGCATAAAAATTAAATAAATTAAATATCAAGGACTAAATGTGCAATGTTTATACAAAAGTTTAGAATAACTTTGTAATTTTAAAAATTTGAGGTTCAAACATGCAATTTAGTTAAACCACAAGAACCATCTATGCAATTTTCTCTCATCCGAAATTATAATATTCAAAACAAGTTGGGCGTTAGATTAATGGTTACTTTTTAAAAGTTTATATCAATCAAACAGAGTTTTTTCCTTAAATGATGTTAGTTGAAAAAATATCTATTAAAATAGGTGATATGAAAAATATTGTTTATTTATTTATTTCGTATTTAAGTTTTGTTTTGTTGAAAAGAAGCCAGTTCTATATCTCTGACGTTTCAAGAATTCGTTTGTGATTCAAACAACCCTTGAAGTTTCCATCTTCTCTGCGTAACCGATTGAATTAGTTTTTCAAGAACTTGATTGTGATTTAAGCATGAGCTATCGACAGAAGGTTCCCCACCGATTTACTAAGATGATCAAAATTATTTTTTGATCAAGCTAATCAAAACCAGTTTTCACAGACACTCTATATAACGATTGAGTTGCTGTTAATTAAAATCAGTTGAGGTTGAAATTTTAAAAAAAATTGCAGGTAACTCTCATACTTTGATAGAAGACTTTAAATTGCATATTCTTGAAATCACATAAGATTATTTTGAGGATTTGATATAGTAATTAAACTTTACTTACGGTTCATACTACATTACCGAATAAGATTACATTGAAATAAGAAAAGATTATTTAGCATATCATTCAATTTGGAATTACATAATTGAATTGGCTTGTTTTCTTAGAAAATAAAACCTAAATCTCTATACTAATAAACAAAAATAAATCCGACACTTTTCAACATTTTAGGTCATCTATTAATTGGTTTTTTCGTTTATCTTTCCTCTTAATTATAAATGCTATAATAACTATTTATTAATTAGTAACTATCCATAATTAAAATTTCTAATATGTTAACTTCAAATTTTCAAATGTGTAATACATGGGTTTATTCAATCCGTATAATACATAATATTTTTAAAAAAATATTTTTATATTATAAACAATGTAATTGGTAAATTTATATAATCTGTGTATTACACATGATTATAATCTAGTACATAATAAATAGAAAAAAATACCCGTTTTGGTAAATTGTTTTTAGATCACCCAATTTGATAAATATTTTTCCCACCAACATCAATTTAGGAAAAAACTCATCAAAAGATTTAATTTTTTTTAGGTTTGGTGACATAAATTTCCATTTAGATGCAGAAAACATTCCTAAAGAAGCTCAACGTGTTACTTTTATTCTTTTTTTAACAAATGGGCCCATATACAACTTACTCCGTTACTCATACCATTAAATGAGGACACTGGTTTAGCCAACATTAAACCTGGGCCTCGATGATACATAGGCCCACACTACTATACGATTGCAGATTGCTAACTAATGGACTTCTTGAGCATTGTTTATCTCTTTCAAGTTTCAATAGCCTAGATATGTAATAAGTTGAAAAAGTATCAATTTAATTAACAGATTACAGATCCCTTGCATTGCAAGTCAGGATCTCAAATTCAAGTAAATAGATATATAACATATTTAAAGAAAAATGTTACTAGAAACGAAAACAATTATATTTTATAATTCCCTAGTCGGTCTCTTGAAGATAATCTATAGATATTAATAAAAAAATATTTTTTTGGCACTTGTCATCTTTTTAAACCATCTTTTTGACACTTGTTATTTTTTTAAATATTCTCATTTTATTTTCTCTCCAAAAAGGGTATTAAAGTAATTTAAACACTCAAACAATTTCTCTTTATTAATAAAATTTAATTTGGTCAATTGATACATTTTTCTCTCTCATCTACATTTTTTTTAAATCAAACTATTCTTTTAAAAATAAATTTTATTAAAAAAATTAAAATTCATATATCTTCAAAAACATGAAATTTTCTAAATAGTTTTATTAGTCCTTTTTAAAAACCTTTTGAAATAAAATATTTTAAATTAGTCCATTTTAAAAATAATTATAAAAATATGAAATTTTCTAAAAATAGTTTTATTAAAACAACCAGAATAATGAGAAACTTGAGTTTTTAATAAACAAGATTTTTATAAACAATAATTTTTTATAAGAAAATCTTAAAACAAATATTTAAAAATGAAACTATTTAGATAAGAGAGTTAAAAATAGAATAATTGTTTTTATCTCTTGAACAAGTACGTATATATAATTTTATACATATCTTAGATTAAAATATGTAATTTTTTGTATTTATTACTAATTATAATCCGTTTAATAAATGAGTTTCTAGACTATCTATTTATCTATGTATCTATATATCTATAACTTATCTATTGTGTATTTATTTGAAATAACTATTCATATACAATTATAATCATATTTCATCTTCAAACATTATTTTATAATTCATAAAATTTTTATTACTAATTATTTATTATAATATTTATTCAACTCGTGTAATACATCGGATATTAACCTAGTTTATAATATATTCTTATGAAATAAGGTTAAATAATTGCATCTGTACGTAACAAATGCAAGAATCTTTAGGAAAATTGTAACGTATCCAATTGCGAAAATTTGATTTCACAATCATTAAAAGTAATTAACAAATGATAGTTTTAATATCCGATAGATAAACATATACAAAAGATGTTTCTTTTTTCTCATCCATCATCAATCTTACAATAATATGTATTCTATTCAAAGCGACAAATATTTAATCATATTCACATTATGGATGAAGTTATAAAGTTCAAAAACTAATTTGTTTCTCTTATTACAATCGAAGTAATTCATATACATCTTGGTTTATTAGGATTTGTTTGACAATTTATGAATTATTAAATGTTGAACCAATAAGATATCCGAATCATTAAATGTTAAACTATTAAGAGCTAGTATATCGCTTAGCTGTTTATAAACAAATGTCTGACCAATTCAGATAAGAGGTTTTAAGCATTCAACATTACACTTTTTAACCATTTAACATTAATATAATGCTTAACCACTCAAAGACAAATGTTTGAATCATTCGGACATTTGCTTGCGAAACAAACAGTCTAAACCATTTAGATATCTGAACCATTAAAATGTTGATTCAAATGCTATCAAACAACCCCTAACTTAGATATATCAAGTTCACGATAACCATAACACCTAGCCAAAGTCTCCATGTACATAATTAAGCAATTCAAATCTTACCGCATTAATATGATCGCTTTTGGATATGTATATCTATTAAGGGTGACAAAATAGGTATTATCGTGTTTAACATGTAAAAAACTACGCGAGTAACATAAATATCTAAACGAATATGACTTGGTTTAACTACCTATATTTCATGCCTATAATTTTTCTCAAATGTTATTACACACCAACAATGAGAAAATTGTAAAAACTTATAAAATATTTTTTATTAAATAATTTTAATCGTGTTATAAACAGATCATAAATTAATAGTTCTAATATCTACCACGTAGAAACAAAGAACTCATAAAACTGCAATAGGTGATATTGTAAAAACTTATAAAATCATAATTTCTTTCATTTAAGGAATGACAATGTTTAAATGATTATTATAGGTGTAATTGTGCAAAAACATACGGTGTCACTTAATCATACTACTCTAATTAAATGGTAATTAGCATCGCCATATGTCACGTTTTAGACTCATCTAGTGACACTTTTTAGACACATCTAGTGACACTTTTTAGACTCATTTAATGTCATATGGCATCTTGACATTTAACAATATATTATTTTCCCGCCCAAAAGAATTCAATATACCATTTTTGTATTAATTTTTTTGAATATATATTTTGTTTCCAAATATAATTTCATTCAAAATTAATAGGATATAAATTAAAACTCTTTCATTTTAAACTAAAAAAGATATACATCTTACTTTTACTTATAGCAAACTCTATTGGTTATCATTGTTTTAAAAAACATAAACTCATGTATATATCAATGGTTTTCTCATATAAAACTTCAATAAAATTTTGATATCATTGTTTATTACTTATCATTTGTACTAATACGTAATTTTAATCGTATATTTTAAAATATCATTTTATAATTATTTTTTTTAATTTTTTTTAATATTTTATTTATTTAATCTGTGTAATATATGAGTTTACTAAAGTTAGTTATCAGATCTACGAAGGAAGGGCTTGGGTTAGGAGCGTTTTCAATATGATTCTTTTCCTGTATTTGTTCGATGAGAAATGCGAGTCTGTTTTGTCCACTTTCTCCATCCCCCTCTAGAAAATAAAAAAATAATAATAATAAATAAAGGTAATGGAATTACTTCTTATTCCCGTCTTTGATCTCTTCCATCGCGGCCTCGCTCCTTGTCACCTATGTTGCCGATTTCAGTTTCAAAGATCACTTTTCTCAGGCCAAGACCGTAGGAATAAAAAACCCACTTCTCATTCAGGAGCGGGAAACTCAATAGCATTCAAAACCGTCAGGATTAGAACGGATAGAACGGTAACCGAAGGAGCCCATTTCTTTTCCTTCGCCTTTCTTTCATTTCATTATAAAGTTCCTTCTTTTTGTTACCCG
>BJCM01000981.1:0-10729 GCA_018326385.1 Flaveria bidentis | reverse complement strand
AATACATCGGCTTTAGCACCAAATAGGCTTGTTAGGCCCAAAGATTTAAGACGTTGCCAGGCTAGCAATAGTTAATGATTGTAAACAAAATATGTATCTCATATAAGACTTACAATAACACAAATAACCATGAAAAAAGGTAAAGATGAATTGCATGTGCATTTACAAGTATCAAGATGTTTACAAGTGTAAGATGATAAAGTTAACATGTTTCACCCAAAAGGTGTGAAATAAAGTAAAAAGTGACAAGGAAAATTCACAAGATGTAGGATGCACTTAAGTTAATAATAAGAAAATAAGATTGCTCCAACGGTTTCTTCACGATTCAACCTAATGGTTGATGTCTCGGAATTAGAATAAAGAAAAGATTAACGACTAAATACGAATTAGGGTTTCGTTTGGAATTTGGGGGTTTTTAATAATTAAGTTGATTAGAATCGATTATGTTTTGGTCCAATGAAAATGATATATATCAATTAAGATTGAAAATGATAAAGAACGATAAAGAATGATTCAATAATTTAATTTATTGATTTAATAAAAATTAAATATAATATGTGGAAAGAATAATTATTAATAATTTATTATCTAACATATAGTAAAGATAATTGAATGACTTGCAAAATTATTTAAAATTATTTTATATTGATTTTTTATAAAGGACTTATAATATCAAAGCCTTAAATAAAGAATATTAGTAAATTATATAGTTTTATAAATTTCAAGAATTTAAGTAATTGCTTAAGGAATAAATTTATAAACCAATTATGATATAACATGAATTAGTTATTTAAATAATTAATCAACTAACTATTTGAATAATTATTTATTTAACATATAGATTTATAATATTTTAAATAATCTATATTTGAATCACAAAAAGTTTATAACATTTAAATCACATAAATATTATTTTTTATAACCCTTATTATCCTTTATAAGGTAATTAGATTTAAAATCATAAGTTTTTAAAACCTTTAAAATTAATTTAATAATTTCAGAAATGTTTTAGTTAATGAAATAATTTTTATTTTGATTTTATAATATGATAATACTTTTCTAATTTATTAAATGTTAAAAAAACTACTTAAAAACAAGGATGATGGAAGCCTGATTCGAACCCGGGACCTCTAGGGTGGAATGTGTACAATGAACCAGTAAACCAAGGCCTCAGCCACGGTTTATATCATGTTTTAATTCATAAAAACAACACTTTAAACAAACCCCCAAATTCTTATAAACCCTAGATCGATATGAACCAAAATTGAACATCAGATTGATGTTGTTAATGGAATGAAGCTTAGGGCTTTCATTGCCCATATGAAACCGAGTGTATATGAGGATTTAATTACCAGAATAATGATCGAAATGGGGTTAAAAGATGAATGTCTAGTCGCGACCACGGTTGAACATGTTCAAGATGCAAACGTTGCTGGAAATCAAATTATCTTTGTATGAAGCATCGGATGGTGATTCTAAGTAAAAGCCACCAACCAATTTTGTGTAACAGAGCTTTGACCATGGTTCTCGATTAAGTTCCAGGTTCGAAATAGAGACGATGTTTGATGATTGTGTATTGTTGTTTTGCAGATGAAATTTTATGATTTTGATGAAATTGGATTGAATTTATGGTTCTAGGATGTTAGTTGATGATAATGGATGAAAAGTCATGTTTTGAACTTTTGATTTTGGCTCGGTTTTTAGGTACTATTCATTAGAGGAAAATTTTTGGCTAGTTTAGTTTATAGATGGTGATTTATGCATTTTTTATTAGTTTTGATGGTTGTTATATGATGTTTAGAACATAAGAATTAATTGAGAATAATCGAATTGTGAAAAACGCTTCGTATGAAAATGCTTGTTATTTATGGAAACTTTTGTGTCCCGGTGTGTTGTATGATGAGTATGATATGTGTAGAACATTTTATGGTGATGTGATTGATATTAGTATGATCATAGGAACATGCTAGGAAATTTGGATGAAATTTATGCAACTTGTGTTCTTACGTTTTTAATTTTGGAAAGTTTGGGCATGATGAAGTTTTTAGGGCATGTTAACATGTTATTGATGATTATTTTTGGATGTGTTACATGTATATGTGAGATGTTTGTTGTGCTATACATCATAATCTTTAAACGGTTTGCGCATGTGTAACAACATCATACTTTCCAAAAATAGATTTTCGACATGAAACTTTATGTGAATCATTACTTGAGATATTTGAGTATAATAAACATGTTTTTACTTATTTGAGTCACCAACGGGTCGTCGGGTCAATCCAGTCAACTTGGTTAAACTTGTTAAACATTTCTCGAACACACTAACAGTTTCGTAGTTTGGATACTACGGGGTTCATCCTAACCATAATGTACATACACTCATGGTCCTATATTTGTTAGGTAATGATTAGCTTCCAGGTTTTACACTTCATGTTTTTGCTAGGCATCTAAGGTGAGTCTTCACGGCCCTACTTTTACTTACTTTCCTTTTTGGGGGAGAAGCATGCAAACTATTTCTATTTTTCTGGTTTTAGTATTATTGCTATATCGCCTGTTACTGTAGTGCAAACATTATCACGCAAGTCCTTACACACTCGAACCGTTAATAACGGGTTAGCGAGGTAATTTTGAGTAGTACTACTGAGTTTGACAAACCCTACCCGCGTTAGTTGCGCTAACTCGACTGGAGGTCGAACGAGTGTTTAATTGACCTAGACATTTGCCATTGTTCTGTGATAAGACATGGCGGAAGGCAAAACAACTCACAAACAATCAACTTCAGTTCAAAATGCTATGTAATTCGATATATAGGCTAGCTACCTATGGTATACTTTTGTTTACTTTTAGCAAAAAAAACGTCTAACATATTTACTTATTTAAACTTGTGAACTCACCAACCTTGTGTTGACACACTTTAGCAAGTCTTCTCAGGTTTCCAGACACGCTTGAGGCTAGGATTGCATTTATGAGGCTCATGAATCATCTTTATCATCTAAATGAAAGTTCATTTACATTTATATTGGTCGTTTGATATGACTGTGTCTCAAATTCTGGCTTGTCACGCGCCTCGCGGTAGAACCCCGCTTGTGGATTTTTATGGCGTGACAACATGAGCCTTCATGTATCGACATTAATGGTTTTATGGGTTGTTCTCAAGCCCTTGTTTCGTGGTCATTGGCTTTCATGCATCATCATTTGAGGTGAGTTTCTCCCTCTCCCCTCCTCTATATCCCTCTCCCTCCCCCTCTCTTTCAGTGGTAGAAAGAGATCCGAAAGAACTTCAAAATGTTCACGATAAAAGTGGCCATGGGTAGCTAAAATTTGTGCGTTTGATTTCTCTCCCTATAGATATTTTATGGGTCGCTTCCACATATCTTGGATACCTAATTCTAGTTAGAAATTGATCAAGCCATTAACTTCAACAATAGTTATAATACGGCCTTTTACTTTATGTCGCTTCAAATCACTCTCTACTTTAAATATGTAAGTTAAAAAAAATTTGAAAAAAGTCTCTTGATCTAAGACTCAAGGATAATGATTGTGAGACTTTTTTAACTTATGTAAATTGTTCTGGAATTTTTGAGCTTAGGAAAGTGTTTTTTAGGTAACCAAAGCATTCTATTATTATAATTGCTAACTTAAAACCCCAAGTAAATCCACATAATAATAGTCCACGCACCTCAACTGATAAATCCATATAGCCTTTGCTACCATAAAGACATGCGTTTCACATAATGGGTTCCATCTTCTACAAAAATCATCAAATGTCCAGATCTTATGTTTACCCACAAATGGTCATGATATATGGTCTACTAGCAAAAACTTGTCCCTGCCAAGAACGAGTTTTAGTGTAAAGTGTCATCTTTTTAGAATTCACATGTATGATGTATTATTGACCAACAAAACGTTACTTCAAACATTTCACACATGCCTAGTTATTATCATATCTCGATTATATTTTGTATAATTACACATCATTTCAAGAAGTCACCTTTGGCTGGGGTGGTTCTCACTATGAGAGAAAATGTGTTTGTATCTTTAGTTGCATGACATTATATCAAGAAGACAGAACTTGCCCATAGAAAGGGCAGATATTCCTAATATCAAAGTCGAAAAAAAAATCCCCTAAAATAACCATTTAACTTTAAAAAGTATCAATTTAGAAAAAAAAAAGTTACTTCGTAAATAGTAGAGATGTCTTATTCCACTTCACTACGTGGCTCATCTAACTCTCCCGTAAACAAAGCTCTATAGTCATAGATCTCAAGTTATAACTTATAAGTCACCATTTTAACATGTTAAGTGCGCTATAAAAGACTTATGCATCTATGAAGACGTGTCTAATGTCTTGCATTGTTGATAGTTATAACTTTTTTTTGTTATTGACATTAATAGGGTAATTGATTAACCCATTTCGAAATGGAGCTGTTTAAGATAATCAAATTAAAAATAATAAAAAAACCATAAATTTACGTTTCAAATTTTACCGCTTACAATCACGAGAAAATCCCTTGTTAAAAACAAAATTTGTTGGTCAATATACGGGTTGGAAGACTTTTAAAATTAAAACATATCTCACATGATTCCTATGCGAAGTTGCAAACCAGATAACAAGCAACTGGTCAAAGTCTCAAATAGTTCAATTTTAGTCAATTACGGATGTTATTTTAAAATATCTATTTAGTATAGTAATATATGAAAAGAAAATTTTATTGACACGACAACGTATAAAAAGTAAAAGCCAGAACAAATTAAATATGTTTAGCATAACTCAAATTTAAATTCAGGTAGATTAATATTAGGGTAGAGTTATACTAAAAAATATGATTATTCAAAAAGGTTAAGAATGATTGTAATTTTGACACATGTTTTTTTATTGTTTTATAGAGGGGGCATTTTGATCATTCTTGTAAAATACGTCAGTTCATTATGTTTTTTACGTTTATTGTGTCATATATTTTACATAATTTATTATCTGTGTAAATAATTATGTTTAAATTTTAAATTATTTTATGTTATTTTGTTATTATTTTTATAGATTATAAACTTGTTATTAATCATTGTGTTTTACAATTAAAAGTACACAATGATATACTTTCACTAATCTAATTTTCAAAACTCATAGTATTGAATATAATATAATATTTATTTTTGTCATTATTTTTTAATAGATTTATAAATTTGTTGGCATCTATTGTTGTGTTTTAACGTTATAAGTATACAATAATGTTATTTCACTAATATATTTTTCAAAACTCTTAGTGATCAAGATAACACAACAATGATAAAAAACATAATAAAACATTATGTTATTTTGTAATTGTTTTTAATGTATTAGATTAATTACTATATACTTTTATAATAATTTTTAAAATAATAATACTCTATATAACGCGAGCAGGAAGCACACCAGCAGCGTGCAACGAAAAAAAAATGGAGCAGATTTGACTATATTATTATATAAAGCATTTGTTAATGACAAACTTGTAATTTTACTTAAAATTTAAGACACATAATATATTTTTTAAAACATACATTAGTTTATTACTTGTCGATATTTAATAAATTTCTCTCAATTAATACATTATTTAATATATATTTATTTTAAGTATTATCTTATTTATAATATTTTAAATGAATATGAAAATATATTTTTATAACTTAATACTATTTGATTAAAGTATTATTTTATTTAAATACTTAAGTATATAACCACCAAATATCTACATATTAATAATAAAAATAATACCCAAATATATCAACGTTTAAAACAGATCAAAAAATAGACTCGATAACACTCACAACATCACTGTATATTACAAATATATAAAATTATGAGTAGTGAAAATGTAGGTTTTATTAATCTTACTACGATAATTTTCTTTTACTCAAATCAAATAATAACCACTTTGTTTCTTTATAATTTTACATTTAAACTTAAAAAGACTTTTTTTGAAATTAATCACATCACTTTCTATCTCTCTCTCTTTTCTTTTTTTTTTTCAAATTGATGTATGCATTTTGTATTTTTTTAATTTTATGTTTAAACATCCAAGTTATGTAAAATTTACATTTAGTCATTTGATATTTCTTTTAAATTTTATACTTAAGCTTTCGAGCTATATCAAATTTATATTTTATCACCTTAACTTTTTATAAAAGTTTATAGCTAAGTGTTCGAGTTATTTTAAAATTTTATTTCAATTAATTTACAATAGAACTCATTTCGCATGTAATAATTTTTCGGGCAGTTAGTAGTAATGCTTAAATAGTCAGAATTAAAATTTTAACTTTTTTAATTCCCTTTACATAACGTGAGTCACACCCTACTAGTTTGATGTTTGTTTTTATAACTATAATTATATGCATGACATAAGTATTTAACATATGATATGTTAGTTTCGATGGTGACAACTAGGATATATATCTACTAATTCACATTACTATTATGTAAATCCATGATTTTACATTCAGTATATTAATGATAAAAATAAATAAAAATCCCCAAGAAATATCCTAAATCAAGTATTTACATATTAGAAGGGTGGTCGCGTAATGCTACGGGACAACATTTTACATTTGACATGAGTTTCTAATTTTTGTTAATCTTATAACAATTTTACAAAAGTTTATTATATTTTTTATAAGCTAAAATTTAAAACATCAAATAAATAGATTTTGCATGACGACTTGTATATTTATACATTAACTTATTGTATCTTACAAAATACATATTGACTTAGCAAAAATTTACACCAAAACGTTTAAAAAATACACATTTATGATTGTAGTATCAAAAAGTTTTTAAACATCATAGATTGATATAACATAAATCTTAAAACAAATTAAGTTTTTTTAGTTTATGGGAATAAAATGTAAAATTTTATGTAATTTATAGTAATTATAAGGTTATTATGTAACTAATTGTAAGGGTAATTTGTAAATAATATTAAAAATATTATTTTACTCTTAAAAATGGTGGATCTTATGCATTGAGTGAGATAAGTGTTCTTAATTTAATGGTATATTAAAATACCATTATCATATGCTTTATATATATTATAAATATATTTTTGAGTAAAATATCATTTTCATCCCTGACTTTTTATTGAATTTATCATTTCAATCCTAAAACTTTTTTTGCCATTTCAATCATTGTGGTTTACCAAATGTTGTCATTTCCATCAACTCCACTAACCCCGTTAAGTTCTCCGTTAAATATGAGTGTATTTTAGTCTTTTTACACCCTAATTGTCCAATTAAAAAATTGTTAATCAATAAAATATTCAATTAAAACTAAAAGAAAAATATAAATCAATTGGTAAGACCAGACACTTTAGTTTAAAAGTTTTGATTAATGCTAACTAGTTTAAAAATATGTCTAGGCGTCTACTACACGTGTTGTATGAAAAAATTAAATAATAATTATTTAGTACTATTGAAAATTAAAAAAAAATTGAGATAAAATATGCTTAAAGATACATATAATTAACCATTAAGTGATTAAAAATAAAAATAATTTTTCAAAATTTTGTTTTTAAAAAAGTTTTGCTTTTATAAAATATTGATTTTTTTAACTCTCAAAAAAAATATTAAAATGTTTGTATTAAAAAACTTAATTTAGTTTTTTTATGACACGACACAAACCTAATAAAAAATTATTAATAAAACATTTTAAAAACCAAATTATATGAAATATGAAGTTTTTAATACAAACAATTTAATAATTTTTTGGAGATTTAATAAATTAATATTTTTTAAAAGCAAAACTTATTTAAAGATAAAATTTTGAAAAAATAGTGTTATTGTTTAATTATTTAATGGTTAATTATATGTAACTTTAAGCATATTTTATCTCAAAAAGTTATTTTTTAATTTTTAATATTACTAAATTATTATTATTTAATTTTTTCACACAATATGTGTAATAGACGGGTTTGTAAACTAGTTAATGTTATTCAAAACTTTTAAATTGAAACGTTTGGTCTCACTAGTTGCTTTATATTTTTCTTTTTAGTTTTAATTGAATATTTTATTGATTGACTTTATTTTAATTGGAAAATTACGGTATTAAAAAGACTAAAATACACTTATATTTAACGGAGAACTTAACGAAGTTAGTGTAGTGGATGGAAATGACAACATTTGGTAAAACACAGTAACTGAAATGACAAAAAAATTTGGATTGAAATGACAAATTCAATAAAACGTTAGGAATGAAAATAATATTTTACTCTATATTTTTTTCTAAAAGCATATTTTACTATAATTATTAATACGTTAATAACGTAAAATACAAGTAAAAAATAATAGAAATATAACAAACCACAACAAACTTTTGATTTCGTGATAAGCATCAACATAACTAATTATCTTCATTCAAATTTTGAAAAAGGAAACAAAAACAAACAAGATCATCATCATATAGTCCACCTAAGATTCTTCCCCTATATAAGCACCATCATCAACACAAAATAAACACTTTTACACCTACCTGCAACACACAGTAAACCCTAAATCGTCTTTCTTTATTTCTTTTCATCTTCAAGATTACTTCCAACCGGCCAGACAATGAATGATGGCATAGAATCTCACCTTTCCGTCATGGAAAAAGGAAATCTTTCATTGAGTATCTCCACAAACCCTAAAATCCATTTAACTCAGAAGGTATGTATTCATAATCTTTAATGCATTTTACATGAATTGAAGTTTATCTAATTTTCATTGTAAATTCATAGTGAATTAAGAATATATATTTTTTTAAATAGAAGATTTTGTCATTTATACAAAGATTTTGGGTATAATTGAATAGTTTTTAACGCAATTCACATTAAGTGTATTTAATATTTGTAATTAATTTAGATTATTATTTTATGAATAGAAGATTTTTCAATTGCATAAATATTTTTGGGTAAAAATTGAATTGTGTCTAGGTTTGGGTAATACTTACGAAACTTTGGAGTTAAACATACCTCTTTCATAAATGACGTTTATGAAAGTCATTCACCTTGTTGTCACATGTTCATTGCCGTGTATGACATTTACAGAACATCCATAATCCAAACACATTTTAATTATTACCAAAAAACCATTATACACCCTCAAATTAAAAAAGACATTCAATTTTTTATATCAATTAATCATTGTGTTTTACAGTTTTTAGCAGAACTCATAGGCACATATTGTATCATATTTGCTGGTTGTGGATCGGTGGCAGTTAACAAGCTCTATGGTGGCACTGTAACATTCCCCGGCGTGTGTGTAACCTGGGGCCTCATCGTTATGGCGATGATATACACTGTTGGTCACGTCTCAGGCGCACATTTTAACCCTGCAGTCACCATCTCTTTATCTCTTCTAGGGATGTGTCCTTATAAAGAGGTTGTTGTTTATATCATGTCACAACTGTTGGGGTCGATCCTCGCTAGCGGGACGTTGTCGTTGATTATGAATGTGACACACGACGGTTTTTTTGGGACGACTCCAGTGGGTTCATCGGCTCAGTCCTTTGTTGTTGAGATTGTTATTACGTTTATACTGATGTTTGTTATCTCTGGTGCTTCTAATGATGATCGTGCGGTATGTTTTTTGTTGGATATATGTTATTTTTGGTTTTATGTGTTTTTGTTATGGTTGGTTATTATAATTTTTTTACTTATTTGTTGTTGATTGTTGTAGATAAAGAAGCATGGAGGAATTGTAGTTGGAATGACGATTATGCTAAATGTCTTCGTTGGAGGGTAATTCGATTTTCTACTTGATCTTTTCAAAATTGCACTAGCCATTATTGTTTTACTAGTTTATAATTCGAATTGGGTTTAAAATATTATATAATGTCATAATCTTTTATTCTTTTATCGAAATAGGTAATAATATTATGTATTTTAATGTATGAATTGAAAGTGTTCCTAATATAGATGATTTCTACTGGCTAATAGTGATTGTGGAGAATGTTGTCACATGGTGTTATAGATCGATCTTTGTTGTTGAAGACATGTGATAATATTGTTCACATTGCTATTAGAAGTAGCTAATCCTGCAAAACAGTGCCATATAGTGACACATATGTTTTGAGATAAAGGATCACCTGTATAATAAAATAAAAAAAATGAAACACTTTCAATCTATGTTGCATGATATATACATCATTTTGATTCAATTCGATCACTAACATTTTATAAAATTAAGGCCGATCTCCGGAGCATCAATGAATCCTGCAAGAAGTCTTGGACCGGCCATCGTGTTGTGGAAGTTCAAAGGAATATGGGCGTATATCTTTGGTCCGATCATCGGAGCAGTGATCGGAGGTTTTGTTTATAAGTTGCTAAAGCCGACGGACAAGTCTTTTAGCGATATCGTGAAAAGTGGTCGGCTATCATTCAAAAGATGAAATTGTTTTGGTGTATTTCTAGTTTTATTATATATTCTTGGACGTTTTGGTATTGTTTCTTCCTAGCGTGGGATGGTTTTATTTTGTGAAAACTGGGATGATTCATGATGTGTTAACGTTTTGTTTACTTGTATAGTTTTGTTTGATTTTTAATTTGTTCATTTTATTTTATAACAACTGCATGCATCATAATAATTTTTCGTATGTACAACTAATTATATTAAAACTAATGAATGTTGAATGGTATTTCATGCAATCCACCGCTTCGACGGTAGATGAGGGAAATCGGCGTTTTACCCCTGAAATCACGTCAATGGCGGCGAACACGAAATATATATA
>BJCM01000977.1:0-11951 GCA_018326385.1 Flaveria bidentis | reverse complement strand
TATATATTAGAAACAAGTTAATTGAAAGATGTTTTCAACAACATGATAGAATGATTAATATGAAATTTATTTTATTAGATAATATACAAGTTAAAATTGTTAATACATATTAAAATTAATGTTTATCTATTATTTGATATGATTGCAGCTCACGTGGATTCAAGATATGAAGCAACCTCATGGAATTATAATCTCAAAAAGGCTTGTTCAAATAATCCAAGTGAAAAATATCTACCTGTCCACGTCAATTTAAAATTAGACTAAAAGAATTAGTATTTTATAACAATTAAAAGTCAAGAGGATTTGGGAGATAAAAAAGGATCCACCGCCTTTCATTGGGGGTTTTACCATGGAATCACAAAAACCTATTTTATCTTGATATATAAAAAAAGACGGCAGACGTGCAATAGATTGATACGTACAATATTGAAGAAAACAAAAAGAGTTTTAATTATTGGATTCAACTGAGAGTTTTTGAGTACGATTAGAGAACAATATTAAAGTGGTGAGCAAGATCGATGAGTAATGATTGAAACATTTAAACGTGAACGATTATTCGGTTTCGTCTTGTTTTTAATTATTATTTTATTTGTTTCATTGTTTCTCTCATTCATGTTATTAAATCTTTCAACTTTATTATTTTTCTTAATGTTTTTGAACGTTATGAGTAACTAATTTTTTAGTGCTACCTAGGTTGGGTTGAAAACTATTCATGTTTTGATTACATATTTGGCTTTGATCTTGTATTTTTGTTTATTAATCTTAGAACTTGATTATTGTCTCAATTAAATATGAACTCGTGTATTGTTTTATACTTAAAAGTTATTGTCATACTCGTGTATGTTTGATCTTGACTGATTGCTTGACATCTAGATTAAGTTTGTACGTTAAAATTAATTACTTTGTGTTTTTAATTTTAAACTTTGTTTAAAGATAATCTTAGAAGCATTGATTGTGATTTGATAGTATTTTTTTTCAATATATTACCTTATCTAAAAACTAGGGTGATGGATATTGCTTAAAACCTCCTACCCGTATGCATGTTTTGCATTTCATTCGCGGTGTTAGTGTTTTAAGGTATTTAATTAGATTTAGTTAAGTTGTTCTTTATCTTAGGGTTAGAAAATATAATCTCAAAGACATTGTGGTAGAAAACCTATGGGCGATCTTCCATTAGACATTTTAATAAACTTATATTGTGTTTCACACGTATCTTTGGTTTTCTTAGTTAGTAGCAACATACCTAGTTAACCCTAGATTCAAATTTTTGGAGATAGTCATACGAGTCATTGCTTTTGTGTCATTATATGTTAGTTGGATTCCCACCTAGGTAGCTATTAACTTAAATAATTAAATTAATTAGGTTAGAAGTCGACAAAGGTTTATTATCGAGAGCCGCTATTAGTGTCCACGGATTCGATATCCGGACTTACTTAAACTTTACTTTATCACGACCGGTACATTTGCCGTTTGTGTGAAGTTTAGTTAGGATTTCCAAATTTTAAAACTAATTTGTGAAAAATGTTTTACTAATAAAATAATATATATTTGCACACATCACTTGTGCCGCCACTCCCGCCTCTACCCTTTATTTCTCTCTCTCCCACTAGATCGGCAGATCCCCCTTCCACTACTCTATTTGGCAACACCACCACCAGATCCGCCCATCATCGATGTTTTTAGATGGTTAGTGGCCGAATTTGGTGGTGGCCTGTGGTTTTAGATGGTGGTGGTGAGCGATGGTTGTGGTCACCGGAGGTGACGGTGGTCTAGACCGGATTTGGCGGTGGTCGGAGGGTTATAGGTGGTGATGGTGCACGATGGCGGTGGATGTGGTCACCGGGCGGAGGTGACGGTGGTCTAGGGGTGCACAGTTTTTGTTTGTGTGTGTGAGATAGAGAAGAGAGAAGATAGAGAGAAAGAGAGAGGATGGAAATGGGTTGGGTGTGGATGGAGATGAGTTTTTATTAAATTTAAGGGTAAAAATGTATTTTTACGTCATTTAACAAAACAAACACTAATGATGTTAACACATTAGATGAAATTGAAACAAACTTTAAAATTATTGGACCATCAGTGTAATAAATGAACTATTGGATTGAACCCATGATTTTCGTCAAACCTTGGGGACGAAAATAGTAATTTACTCTATTTTTTTAAAGGCTGGTTAATGATTAGAAGTTACTAACATCAAGTTAGTATTAATTCGTCAATGCCAAGATTTGAACTTGGACATCCAAGAGATGCAAAGCCTCCCGCTATTTTTAAATCGGACCCATTAAAAAATAGTGGGTCCGGCCTATCATTATTCAAATCGGACCCATTAAAAAATATGAAAAGATGCATAAAAATAAAATGAACAAAACCTGTGGGATATCCTTTTGAAGGCGTTTAAAGAGTCCATATATGCACTCTATGTCAAGAAAGTAGCAAGATACACTTAACATCATGAACAAGAAAAAGATCACAACTTTGAAAAAACCCAAGTACCCAAGTGTAAAAAAAATATATTTAATTACCTGACATAAAGCTCGAGTGACGTGAAAGATTGGTTTCAATGACTCCAGGATGCAATGCATTGACAGTTATGTTTGCCCCTTCTTCCTGCACTCGATGATGAACACGCAGTAAGTCATAACACAACGTCACAACTTAACAACGAGTATGGTTTGTTGGAAATCAACAGCAAAAACAGAACAAGGTGGGACAAATTTTCTCTGTTAATTAACTTGAAGCAAAACAATTACAGCTAGAGTTTTAAAATGAAGATATGAAAGATGCTCAAATTAAAAACAACCTACTACTATGCTTTAAATAACAAACAAAAACAAAGTGCATGACAACCCACGTAATAACTGATCCATGATCTCCGCGTATTATGATTAATTTAATCTACCACTTTCTTCACTACTCTTGGACCCTTGACGACCAAGTCACCATTAGCTCACATGGTTTCTATTGTATACCGTTGCACTACTTTATGACTTGGTGTACAACGATTATGGTTTCTATTGTATAAGCATAGAAACTATTGTAGCTGAAAAAGTTTACAATGGATGTCATAATCAGATATAGCAAATGATTAGGAATTAAGGACAGAAAACCTTCATTAAGACATACACAAATATGATACTCATACACGTCTGGCATAGTTTACAGTTGAAAAAAGAGAATTTATAATATTTTAACTATTCAAGAAGATGATGATACCTGTATTATTTATAATGACAGGACATGAATGATGAGTGTGAAGACATTAACTTGATTATAAAATAGGCTAGAAAGAATAAATCAAGAAGCCGAGGGTTGAAATAATTCTAATTTAAAAGTTGGTAGGAGATAATTATTAGTATCAGTTTTATTAATTGTTTGTTTGAGTTTGTATTAGGCTGGTTGAAATATAACTCCATAAATATAATTTTGTAAACAAAAACTAGATTAGTTGCATTGATTCAGTTGAAGGTCATCTTGGAAATATGCCAAACTATGTTCTCTTTTAAGCAAATTAAATGGACAACATAATGTTTACAACCTTTTTATTATTGTTTACATGTTCAAATACAACATTACATATAACTCATACATACACATTACAACAAACCCACCTGGGTTCTATAAAAAAATCATAAACAACAACACTCAAACGATCATCCAAGATATTCACAAAAAATAAAATCACAAAAGAATAGAAAGCATGGACTATGTTACAAACGAAATACCAAACTAAACTTGTCTTGTTCACTTTGACTTGGTCAACTCCATCCCGCATTCCCATAGTTTCTTCGCCAACTCAGCATCTTTGGCCTTACCGCTCGGTTTAGCCACATTATTGTCAGCAAAGTACTCGCCGCTAACTCCCTTCACCTTTGGGTTTAATGCCAAATAGCAGGTGGTTGAAGCTCCCTGAACCATAATCAAGTAACACAAGTCAGTTATCAGTATTTGTTATCAGTTATCAGTTATTGGGGTCGGCATGTTATGGGGTCCTAATCTCTACTTAATTCATAACTATAAAATAAAAATAGAAATTATGCAGAAAGGCAATAAGAACAAACCTGTGGAATATTCTTTTGAAGGTGTTTGAAGAGTCCATATAAGCAAACTATGTCAAGAAAATAGAAAGATAAACTTTTAACATCATGAACAAGAAAAAAGAGTACAGTTTTGAAAAACCAAAGTAGCAGCATTTGTATCTACCAGACATAAAGCTCGAGTGACGTGAAAGATTGGTTGCAATGACTCCAGGATGCAATGAATTGACAGTTATGTCCGCCCCTTCTTCCTGCACTCGATGATGAACATGTAATTTTTCACAACATAACTTAGCAATGACCCGTATTTTGACATAATTAAGAGTTAAGTTACTGATAGAAATGCAGTGTGGTTTATAATTATGAGTGTGATCATTAATTCTAGTAATCACCTTGAGACGCCTTGTTAGCTCCTTAGCGTGCAGGATATTGGCAAGCTTTGATTGCCCATAAGCATAGAAACTATTGTAGCTGAAAAGTTGACGATGGATATTAGGCGCATTTAAGTAGCATAAAACAATATGGCGAATGGTTAGATAAAAGGTATCTAGAGAAAAGTGTGTCTTTGTTTAATGGACCAGTAGATTGGAATCATATAGATTTCAAGAAAACAAGAATAAAGAAAATGGACTTGGTTAATACCATTTTTCATCATTTAGCTTGTCAAACATGATTCCTCCTTTGTAAGTCAGCCTATGAACTTCTGATGAAACCAAAACAATTCTTCCTTCTTTTCCACAGTTTTTAGCAGTATTTTTCATCGTATCCAACAACAGATTCGTCAAATGGAAGTGTCCTAAATCATAAGAAGAAAAAACACGATTTCCATCATGAAAAACTTATCCTAGGAGATTCAAAAATGTGACATGTGAAACAAAACATACAGAAAACATAATAAATTTGTTAAACGCAGGCGTACCAAGATAGTTAGTTGCAAACTGACTCTCAATTCCATCTTTCGAAAGGGAAAATGGAGGAGCCATGATTCCTGCATTACAACTACATACGACAAAAATCAATCGATTAGACATGTAAAACTTCAAGTCAAGTTACAGATAGGATTAACGAAAAGTGTAATGTATCTTACATGAGGATGTTGAGGGGTAGACCCTTTAGAATGTATTCATTTGCAAACTTTCTGACAGATTCCAGTGAACTTACATCAAGCTCCATAACATCAATGGTAGCACTATTACAGTCCTTTATTATTGTCTCTTTACATTTTTCAGCGGCTTCCACATTTCTGGCTGCCATAACAACATGTACACCGCGTAAAGCTAGCACACGCGCGGTTTCTAGGCCGATGCCACTTGTAGGTCCTGAAAACAACAATCTTTAGGTGATGGAAATATTAAAGATATAAAACCATGACAAATTATTGATGTTTATAAGCATGACAGTATGCTAAGATTCAAATTCCATATCATTTAAGTTTTCTACAAAAGTCCTGCCTCCTTGACAAAGCTTAGAGAAAATCACTTTTTTTAAGGAAGCTTAATGAAGATGTATGTGTAGTCTGTAGATAGGACTCAGTATTTGGGCTTAGGTCCCAATGAAGTCCGGCCCACTGGGCCTAACCTGGGCCGGACCTGGCCCACATTCCTTCGTATATAAAGAGCTTAGATAGTTGTCACACATATACACCATACTGACTTGACCGTCGGAAGATGGTATTGTGTCTACAGACCCCTTCTAACGGTTTCCTTTATGTTATAACTTCATCCTACGCTTGGGAAGGGCCGAATTCGATCAACACGACTACGAGAGCCGACTCCATAATTCTCTTATTTTAACTTGTATAATTCTCTTATTTTAACTTGACTCTTATTTTAACTTGTATAATTCGATCAACACGACTACGAGGGCCGAATTCGATCAAAACTCAAAACATACTGTAATCTCTTATTTTAACTTGTATAATTCTCTCTTTATAAAATAACAGAAGAGAAAATCACAACATCCATTAACAATTAACCTCATAAAATCAGGGTTGAACGAGTAATTATTGATTAGAACAGACGTTTTTTGAGTTTCAATATCATATATACCTACTTACTGTGTCAATAACTTAAGATCATCAATAGGCTGAGGGTCTTGTAGAAGGAAATAAGTCAATTTTATACAAAGTTTTAGCATTTATTAGATAAAATCCCAATATATGAAACATATTAGTTGCCCAAATTTGTCAACTTCAAATCACAAACAATATTGATCAGCAACTTGATGAAATAAATTCATCAAACAGAGCACAAAATCAAGATTCTTTCCAAAGTTTAAGTGTTGACTTCTGTTCTAACGGATCAAAACCAAATATCCCAGATGAAATCTTGAACAAAATTGCCTGAAAGTCGCTAAATTTTGAATCTTTGAGAGAGAGAAAGAAAGAGACCTGTAATAATAGCGGTTAGTCCATGACCATCAACGTCTTTTGTAACATCTTCAGCAGTGTTTCTTGCAGAGAAACCAGATTTTCCTTTGAATGCAAATAACCAAGGCATCTTTTCACACTTTGATTTCAAGATTTAGAGAAAAGGGGTGACACCAAAATTGGATTTTTGTAGGGTATTTGTAGTAATATGTTGAAGGTTATGCGTCAAGTTATGCCAACAGGGCATCAGTTATATACACTCAAAGAATATGGGTTGACCATTGACCATGTATAGTTGTTTTGGGGGCAAATTCGTCAATAGAAGATAGATTGAGGAAAGAAAGAAATGACAACAATGAATCATTGCTTTGCTGTTCAAAGTCGCCAGTTATGACTCAGGACAGAAGCTTCTTCTTGTTCATGAATTTGAATCTTGAAATGTGAGTGGAAGATTCAACATATGTTGACCTTTTCAAAACCTTAATGGTTGAGGTTTTTTTTAATGTAAATGTAATCATGTGACTTCTCTTAATTGCTATTAACTTCTGAAAATTGATTTTTTTAATTGAAGACATGTTTCTAGCGTTTAAACTATATATTTTATTGTTAGCGTAAAGTATAAACGTTGAATAAAGACCGTTAGATCGAGCTGAAATAAAATTGGGATATATTTTAATTGAACCCTCCCTCTCTTCCGCTACCCATATAGCAATTCCACCCTCAATTTTGTAAAAAAAGATTGGCGAAGATGGATGGTACCCTAGAGTCTCTGCATCACGCTCTTTCTTAATATGGTTTCTGACTGAAAATCGAATGATTGCCAAGCCTGCTCAAACCTTGGATTCAAGTTCAAACCATTAATCGGAACCAAAATCGACATGGTGAAGTGGAATCATTCATTGGATGAGGTGTTACAAATATAGGGAGTATGTTAAGAACTTTAAGTGACCTTCTTCTACACAAAAAGCAATTGAGATTTGTGAAATCAGATTGAATCCTTGGTGAGGTTTTGTACTTCAAAATTTACTTTTAAACTCTTTATTTTAGTTGTTGTGCAAAAGGTGGACTTTGATAGATTTTGGTACAAGACGAAATGAATTGTGGAGATGGAGTGAGTAGTTTGGGTTGTGCTTTTGTCAATTTGGTAGATTTTGATAAAAAATAACTGACAATCATCTATTAATTTATATATTTGAATAATTTGGATACCTTGACAAGCGCTTATTAACACATTAAATGCATGTAATGAGTTAGTATAGTAGTGTAGTTTATAGTTATTAGTTAATCATTATTATTAACTTAATATGTAAGAAAAAGTTTAACAATTACATGTCCAACCGCTTATGAGATCCAAAAACATTTTTGAAAATGAACTACTTTCGTTAAATATGCTATAATGTTTAGGAAAAAACAATATTGCATTCTAAACTAATTTACAAGCGGAGGGTTCGCTTCCTATTTTTTTACTAGAAAGTGAAAGTTTATGCGTGTATTGTCTGAATTTTTTACGTATTTTGTCTGAAATTTTTATACTTATTGACTCCAATCTCATAATATAGCAATAAGAAAAAAATAACAAGTCTCGTGTCTTTCATCCAATGGCGGATCCAGAGTTTTTGGTGAGTGGAGGCAAAAAAAAAATGAGTTGGTTTAAATCAAGTTAGGCTAAAAATAATTGGCTAAAATCAAGTCGGGGTAAAATGAATTGGCTAAAAACAAATTGATTCGGATTGAGTTAGGTAAACAATTCACATCGTAAAACTATTCGTATGTATTTACTCGTATGATAAAATTTGACATATTTGATTAAACACAAACATATATATAACACAAAAGAAAAAAAAACAAGGATAAATCAATTAAGTAATTCAAAAAAACAAATTATTTTTTTAAACGATAAATCTATCTTACACAAGTCATAAGCTACTCCAATCTATTTTTATCTTGTGCCCGAATATGAACCGGAACCTTCAATCTAAAAGATAAAAAAGCCTCTAGCAAGCAAGCTAGTCCTAATTATAATTAGCTTATAAGTTTAGTCACATAAAATGTTGTTGTCTATTTTAGTGTAATGAGATTAACTTGTTGATCAGAGTTAACTATGGTATGAATCGAAATAAGTCGGGTGCGGGGTGCACACTTATTTCAATCTTACTATAATGGGGCTTCCAATAAGGCAACACCCCCTTGGTGGGAGTCCGGGGGCAACGCTCCCAGTAGCTGGGTCCAAGGGGCGGGAACCCCTGACGGGGTCCAAGGGACAGAGTCCTTGACTGGGGTTAAGTTATCAGGTCAGTTTGAGAATTTATTATTTCCATTAATATTACTTTATAAAAAATGCATTAGAAATTTAATTTATTGAATTTCGTATTCATTTTATGTAATAAATAATGAACCTGAATTTGTGATTAATATCAAATTAATTCGAAATTAAATTAGTGGATAACTGCCCAATCAGTTTTCCATCCCTGATATAACGTCTTTCGATCATACAAATTTCTTTACTGGTTCATCAACACTCTCTTAAATCGCATACTCAAATTCGCACTCAAAAATGTAAGTTTTATCTAATCACAACATTTGTGAACCACATATAATTTTGATCTGAAAGTGAATCACGACTCTCAGATATCCTCGGTTATTTCGATCTTTAAAAAATTCTCCAACGCAAAATACATTACTTATCTACTCAATTTGATTGGTTTATATCTAATAGCTAAAAAAAGATGTTAAATTTAGGATTTTCTAAAATCGAGTCAAAATTAAAGGGTTATTTTGTAACTTATTTAATTAAGAAGGGTAATGTAGAATTTTACTGTGAAATTTACAAATCAGCTGCCAAACAAACTTGGGTCTTTACCAACCATTAAAATAAGGATTAATTACTTAAATAATCATTTGATAAAATTTATTTACAAATATAACCATTAACTTAAACTTTTACCATTTTAACCTTTATGTATAGCCACAAAGCGATATAAATTCCCAAAATATCGCCCAATTTTAAAAAAACGGTCCCCACCACTTTTTAAGAAGAAATTTACATAAACACTCCTTACGTATTTGAACTTATTTCACTAACCTTTAAAATATTTAAGTGAATAAATATTAAAAAAAAACTAGACATTTGAGAATTTTAAGTTTCTAAAGGCACAATAAGTTATTAGTAATTAATAAAAATCATGTTTTGTACTTATTTCTTAAGAATTTAGTTTTTAATTTGAATAAATAAGTTTTAATAATTTAAAGTTCTAAATATTTTAAAAAGGTTAAGTGTAACTGTTTATATAAGTGAGCTTATAATTAACTTGTAGTCTAAATATAGTTTGGGGTAGTGTACAGTTGTTTGGTTGGATTCGCAACTCATTATTAGGTGTTTTTTAAATAGACTTGAGAAAAAAAGTATATAAATGTTATCAATAAATGTTATCAAATTGACGTTATGATAATAGTAGTTTTTATCAGATTCAAATTAGTTTTTACATAAACAAATTTGTGATGATTGCATATTGTTATAAAAGGAATTGAATAACAATATGCAATTGTAACTTTTTTTTAATTTGAATAATCAACCGTTAAGGAGAGATGGTAATCAAATCTTTTTAAATGGTGAAAGAATTTGTGTATATGATTTTGAAAAGCCATTGTCATATTTGTTTAAATATAATTCAAACAACTCATATATAATTCAATTATTCAATTTGTGTAAATTAAAAACTTATAAATCAATTATAAAACTCATCTTTCTTTATTTATTGATTATTATGAATTATTCATATTCATTTCATCATCACAAATCTTTTTCTGATATGAATTGTATAAACGAGATTTAAAAATAAAATATTAATAATATTAATCTTCTTTTCAAAAGTTAATAATATGATCAAAAGAAATAAACTTGAAAGTATTAGAGGTGTTTATGTAAATTGGTTTTGTGCTAAAAAGAGGTAGGGACCACTTTAAAAAATTGGCGATACGTGTTTCCTAAATTATCGCCCATTGGTGATACATGATGAGTAGTGGGGACCACATCAAAATAAATTCTGAAAAAGTAGCGATACATGTGTGTTTGTATCGCCACATGGCGATATTTTGACAAATGAAAGTTTTTGATTGGTGGAATAAATAGCTAAATTTATTTTTCAATGATATAATTGTAAAAACAAATAGTCAAATGGTAACTTTAGTAATTTTCCCTTAATATAATCCTCTTCACCTTTTCATTTCATCTTCCCCATTCTCACTCTCTCTTTGATTTATCTTCTTCACTTCTAGAAATCATGTTAAAGTTTTATCATCAAAATCTTCTAATTTCTTCTCCCTCTCTTCATTTCTAGCAGGAGCACATGTAGATCCGTCATAGTTTCGGTTCAAGCTTCGCCACTTGCCATAATATCTAATTATTGATAATGTTAGTACTAGACTCAAAACAAGTAGTCAGATTAACATATAGATACGAGAACATGTATGTAATTAGTTTTAAAGTTTTCATAGGTTTTGAATGAGAATGATATAATGTGATGCCCAATCTAATTACAAAAAATAACACATCCATTTAAATCCGATTGAACTTTAAAAAAATTACTATGTAAATGTTCTCAAGATCTCTAAAATAATGTAATATAAATATAGTTATGAAACGACCTCCTCTAGACCTCTAAAATAGTCTATAACCAAATATGAAATTATAATCTTTTTCAGATATAATAGAACAATATGCAATTATAATCTCATTCACTCGAAAAAGACAGACTCTTAGTTTTCATAGTTGATAGCTAGTTCGATAGTAGCAAAAATACTTATAGTTTGTTTGATTTTGTAAATATAAACACTTCAGTTTCAGAAGTACAATAAAACTATTTGTCTAATATGCTATGTATTTAATTTTATAAATAGAATAATTAATCAAATAGACGGGAAAATAGATATATATTACTTTTAAACAAATAGTATAAAGGTTTAGGATAAACAACTAGACGTAATTGGATGGCTTTAAAAGTGAAGGGTGGTTATAAAGTAAATGAAGAAGAGTTGAATCATATATGATTAGTTATCCAAACTTTGGGGACCTTTATGCAAAGTCCTCTAAACTTGTTGCATACGATAGGATCGAAGAGAAGTTTACCAAATTACCCCTATCATCGTCATCGATGACGTAAGAGAGAGAAAATAGAGGATAAATTTAGTTTCAAGTAACAACGTTAGGTGAAAGAGCAATCATTTTTTTGTTTGGTGACGTCATATTAAGACTATTACTTATTAAGAAATATTAATAAAATATTATAAAATAATACATAATATTAACTTAAAAAGTAATTATTTATAAGATTGTAAAGAGAAAAAAAACCAAACATATATTAAATACTTGATTGTCTTAGGTTCTGTTTGATTCGTCTGACCAATCTTCTGACCCCTGATTGGCTGATCCGGTCAGCCAGTTAGTGCGTTTGATGTAGCTGACTGGGAACTCTGACCCGAAAAGAAGAGCTAACCGAGTCATCCTCTTCTACTTGTCTGACCAAACTCTTCCTCAAAACCAGCCCTAAACTCTT
>BJCM01000976.1:6440-30959 GCA_018326385.1 Flaveria bidentis | reverse complement strand
AATTCCTAAGTCTGGAAATGAAAGGTCCCAACTACACGGAATATATCAATCGTTTCTTAGCCCTATCCCAACTGGTTCCCCATCTGGTGACACCCGAATCTAAAGGTATAGCACGATTCATCTGGGGGCTACACCCAAGAGTTAGGGGAATGGTCCGCTCCTCCCAGCCTTTAACCCTACAAGTTGCGGTTGACCTTACCAGCAGTTTGACTGATGACTTAGTTAGAGTTGGATGGACTGAGCAAGCTAGGGCTGATGAGAAGAAGAAGTCTGTTGGTAAGAAAAGAAAGTGGTTTGAAGTAAAGAGAGCGGTTGGAAGTAGTAGCGGGTCAGGTAGAAAGAGTTCTGAAGGTGCGATGATCAAGGAAGCAAGACCCGAAAACTGTACTCGGGGACAAGCTCATTTTGCAACAAGTGCAAACTACACCATCAAGGGGAATGTAACCCGATGCCTTATTTCAGATGCAAGAGAACAGGTCATTTAATCAAGGACTGTACTTACGCACCAGGAAAACAATGCTATGAATTTGGGGATCCAGGGCACGTGAGGAACAAGTGTCCTAAGCTGGGTAAAGACAAGGATGCCAAGCACAACAAGCCAAAGGGAAGAGGGATCATGGCGTGTATATATATATATACAACCCACTAAGTGATTCTTACAAAGTCCAATTCAAAGCATATCATAATAGTTAGACAATCAATCAGAAAGGGGGCATGGACCAAATACAAAGTATCACGTAACACAAGGCAATTCAATATAACTAATCCAATAACCTAGCATCCAAACAAACAGTTCATAGTTAAATAGAAATAGTGGTATCATTCAGCAAAGTTGAATCAGAGTCAAGCTCTTACAAGTTGGAAGGTGCCATCACCCCCATATTAATAATAATAATAGTATCAAATAATAATTTGAAATAGTTTCCTTCAACTGTCTAAAGACAGATAATTCTGTTTCTTACCCCTGCTCTCACATCCATTTTTTCTTCAGCCATCCAAACCATCCTGAGCTCTTCTTTCTCTGCTCCTGTTCCAACCGCTGCACCCCATGCGTAACCATCATAGCCTGGAATTGAGCAGACTTGGATGTCCGGGTGGCGTGCTGGATAGTCAACTCGTGACGACGAACGGTCTTCAAGATCTCATCCAGTGTTGCATCAGAGGGTCCTACGTCGTTTGCCCGGCGGCTCGACTGGGGAGTACCTATCACCAGCCAGTACGCTAGGGCCGACATACATGTTATGCATCGGTGGCATCAGGTGTTCATCACGTGGGTCAAACAGCGGAGGTGCCGGTATCGATGTCCTAACAAGTAGTGGAGGAGGTGGCATCCTAAAGGAGACTGAGGGTCCTGGCTAGCACTTTTGCGTGGACGGGTGATAACACATGCACCCGTATTCCCTATAGGTGGGATGGGTGAGTGGGTAGAAGCAGCTACGTGAGGAGAGTAGGAGCGCGTTCGGCTCCTGGAAGGTGATGTGGCGGAAGAGTCATCAGAAGCTTCGTTGTTTTAAAACTAGATCTTATGTTTATACATTCTTGTCTTGTTTTATAACATGTCTATAATAACTTTTATCGGTTTCTAAGCATTATTAAATGTTATTCAAGTCTCATGTTTAAAACTAATCACTTTAACGCAATTTATATCTAGTATCACTCGTGTTCATTTGATATTTTATGTATGTTATAGTTAAAGCTCAACGTAAATAACACACATGCAAATTATAATTATATTAAATGAGCATCGTGTGCGATTATACCTTTCACTCGGCTCATGCACTCGAACCTGCTCGTTCTCGACTCGGTCTCATCACGTTCACATTGTTGACCACCTCGTTGACCTTGATTGACCGGGTTTGACTAGTTTTCACCAACACAGCCACCATCAGCATGGTGACCTCCTGATTGCCACAACCAACAACCACAATCAACCTAATCAATAGCTAAAACTAACACAACCACAACTAACATCACCTCCCTTTGCAACCACTATCCTCAATTACAACCACTGCCTTTACGACCACCAGAATATCTATAAACAACGACCACATTTATCAACCACAACCCAACACGTACTTACCATCACCATCGCGGACACCTCAACCACAACCACAATCATCACAGGCGACACCGCCACCTGCATCAGTTCTGCACCTGCTGTAAAAATCCACGACGACCAACACCATTAAAGCCATCTTCATCGTCACCGACTCACACCACCTGCCGATACCACCACCTGCGACTTAAGCCCCATCATCACCGCCACCGTAGCCCATCGTAATCACCATCACGGACTGAAATCGAGACACCAAGATCAATCGCCGACAGCCACCACAGGTGCACGGCTGTTGCTGCTGATTCAACCCACCAAAACAACCACCATCGCGACAGCCATCACCACCAACCGACCCCACAGTTATAACATACCACCATAGCAACCTTTCGAGCATCACCGCCGCCACTGAAATTGGCGTACAACGCCACCATACTCACGATTTAAGAGAAATCATTACCATCTTCGTGTTAAGGGTGTCGAGATAAGTGAGATGGGGTTGTGCACTCTCCGCCACTCGCCACCGGCCGCCGCCTATCACCGTGGCTCCGATGATGTCAAATGGAGAGAGGGTGCTTCTGCCCTCTTTCTCTCTCTAAAATATTTAGAAACCCTAAAATGAGAAGACTTTCTTGGGTTAAGTTATTGGGTTCTTTAACGGATCACTTCGAGTCGCGTTCGAAACCGTCTCTCGTAACTTTTAAGTTTCATTTCATAGCTACATTTAAATATTAAATGTTAAATGTAATAAATATTCAAGAATATTTATTATGTCGTGTTATAACTTATCTAGTGATTAAACAAATCAAAATACGTTAAGATCGTGTTTTTAACGCATTTAACCATTTATTAGTTTGAACATTCATTTGTAACTTTATAAAGCTTCACATTATAACTTGTTTAGAATGTCTATCTAGTGTTCAAGCTTATAATTATAGGATTGTAACTCGAATAAACCTAAATTTCTTGACGGGCCATATTGGGCCTTGTGTGTTCGGTTTGGTATTTTCTTATAACGTTTAAAAGTTTTCTAAGATTGTCGAATTTCAGGGTTTTGTCACATGTTCCATTCGGTGGACTCGGTGACCACCCACTTTCCGACGACGTCTGATCAAGGAAACCCCCAAATCGAGTAAAAAAGAGTTGAGGGATTTCGGAGAGGGAGGAGTTGTATTCTCCGGTAACCCACCTCCACTACCATCATCGGGTAAGTGCACACGATTGCTGGCCATGCTCTATTTATCGTGCCCTAGATGGCGATGGTCTGGCGGCTATGGTGCATTCACTCCCGTGGGTCGTGCTTTGTTTTTCAAGCCCTAGGTGGTGGTGGCTTATCGGCTGTCGCGTGGTTCCACAATGTTGCTGCTTTAACCTATGGTGAGGTGGTTGTTGTATATTTGGTTGTTTTATTTGTTGTCTCTCTAACTTTTCCCGTTGCCTTACATGTATAGTAGCCGTCTGCTTCACTTTTAAAATTTTAATTATTAGAGTGCTTCCTTTATGACTTTTGCCACTTTACTCATTCTTTTTTAACTTAATTACTCATCTTTTTTATGAATGTGAAGTGAAATCTCAAATATGATCCTCATCACAAGTTGGTGCAAAATTCATTCAATAAATGCATTCACAATTCAAGATATTCTCATGCTTCATAAAACAATGCTTATATGATGGCTTATTATAAGATTATATAGAAATCTAGTAACGATGTTATATTCAATAAAGGAACTTTAGTTCTGTTTGGTATTGAATAATAGAATGAACGAAAAAATATAATGAATGAAGGAATGAAATGTATGAAAGATTTAAAATGAATTATTACGTTCCATAGTCATGTTTGGTTACCTTCTAAACATAAATTAATCACTAATTTGTGTTGTTTAGGTATGAAAAAACAAATCAATGAAATCTAAAAGTGATTATAATGATGATGGCGAGCGGTGGTGGCCTGAGGGTGGTATCCGGCGGTAGGGGTTTCCGGAGGCGGCAATGGTTTCCGGAGGTGGTTTCCGAAAGCGGCGGCGGTTTCCAGTGGTGGTTCCTGGCAGCGGCCGACGGTGGTTTCCGGTGGCTATGGTTTATGGCGACGGAAGTGGCCAGCGGTGGTTCCCGGTGGCCATCGGTGGTTTCTCGCGGCGGCGGGCTCCGGCGGTGTTGTTCTCGAGGCGGTGGTTGTTGTGGTGGGTGAGTGAGTTGTGTGGTGACTAATGATGGAAGAAGAGATGTAATGAAATAAAAGAAGGGGAGTGGACAGATTGAATTTGAGGGAACGAAATCAACTATTTAATGATTTATTTCATTACCTTCACCAACTAAGCATGTATTTGTTTATTTAACCTCAATGGTTCATTCCATTCCTACCTCATTCTTACATACCAAACGTTATCTTAATGTTACAAGTATTGAAGAGAGCATCAAAACCCTCAGTTATATATGGATGAAAAATACATCCCCCTTCAAAAATTTGTCTAGGAGGAATTAGTGTACTTTTAGCAATGTTTTTGCGACCGGATCGGACCAGCTGGTTCGACCGGGGATCGCCCCCCTAGCTGGTCTGGTTCGCTATGATTCAATTTTAGATGGTCGGACCGAGAAACCGGACCGGTTCAGATTGGTTTTTTGTTTTTTTTTTTTTTGTTTTTATTATTTTAGTGGGTAAAAACGTGATGTTCAACCATAAATTAGTATGTTGGATACCCAAATACAGCTAAATGTTATATATAACTATAAAATACATATATAAATCATATATAAATTACTTATATTTAATTACCTATATAAATATAGTTAAATCCGTTCCAACCAGTCCGACCACCAAACTAGTAAGATGTTTTGTTCGACGCCCGAACCGATTCTGAAAGCATTGAATTTTAGATTTTAGTATTGTATGTTCCTTGTTGTGGATGATAGTGTTTTTTTTCTTTTGCCTTATTGAACCCTCGGTTGTTAATGAAGTTCAATGTTTAATGTTACAAAAAGACATACAACTTTCAATACAAATTACAATGATTAAAACTATCAAGAAAATATAGATGTTCAATTTAAGTGACGGTATCCAAAACAAAAGATCTATATACATCCTAATAAATTGGTCGAAGCGCATGTTTGATTGAGTTTTTAAAAGCTTCTTATGACTTTTTGAAGGGTAAAAAGACAAAAACACCCCTCCAGAACTCACTAGAAGTTAAATACCCGAAGTTGATGCTTGAAGTCACTACAATATGTAACTTCTGGATGGACATTTTTGTTTTTTTACCATTCTAAATAGTCAAAATGAGCTTTTCAAAAACTCAGTCAAACATGCCCGAAGTTGATGCTTGAAAGAGAACTTTTTTACGAGAAGAAAAAAGAGGATGAATAAAATAGTAATGAGAAGATTATCTAAAAGTTATATCGTTATCTATATGTTTACTATAACTAGCATTAGTAAATCTATATATTATATAAGTTCAATAAAAAATATTTTTTAGAGTGAAAATTTATTAATTATTAATCGATATTTTAAAATAAGATATCATTTAAATATTTCTTATAATAAATAAAATAAAATTTTTATTTGAAAACAAATGTTTTAAAAAATACCATACTTAAAAATTTTCTTATTATAACTCTCAATTATAATTATTTTTTTATAAAAGTTTTACTTTTTAAAAACACCAATTAGAAAATATTTTTTATTTTTTAAAAAAGTTTGTTGTTCTAAATTTTTTTCGAATTTTATAAAAATTTATTTCCTTAGAACTAACATTAGTAAAAAGATTTATCTCTTAATTTATTAAAAAGCTATTTTAATCTAATAAAAATTAAATAATATTATTAATAATTTAATGTGATTATTAAATATAAGAGAGAAGGGAGGGAAAACTTGCTAGAAGAAATACGATTTTGACATGTGTCTTTATATTAGAGTAGATAGATATATTAAAGTAGGGAGGTTTAAAAGTAAAGGTCGGTGGTTTTGACATTAGCCTTTACTACCCTCGAATTTACATTTTAACAATTCCACCCCTCAACTTTTTTTGAAAACTTTGAAGATATCATTTTTATCCTTTTGAGTTTCTAAATAATCGGGTTATCCCTATACAATTTTTTACTTAAAACTTAAAATCCGTACGTTTGTATTTTTATGTATGTGTCGGCATAAAGTCGAGTTCGTGTACTTTATGTAAATTTTGTTTAGAAACGAGTCGGTTGCTTTGAGTTTGTCTACGTTTCGACTTAAGCTTTGTTTGAAAATGCGTTGAGTCAAATATAATATGTTTTCATTTGACTATATAAATACGAGTTACTCTATGTTGCGACATATAGAAACAAGTTGGAACGCTTATAACCTATAACGTATAACACCGTATTCGGCACCACACGTATTTTTATACGTTTGAAGTGATCTACGTTTCATCCTAAGCTTGTTTAGAAAAGATTTGAGTCAAATATAATATGTTTTCATTCTACGATATAGATTCGAGTTACTTTATGTTTCGACATAAATTTAGTTCGGAAACGAGTCAGGTCTATTGTAATCTATACCTTATCACGTCGCGTGCAATGCTGCCCCAAGACACGACGGGTAATGAATTATTTTATATTATAAAGTTACCAATATAATGACATGATATGAACATGATCACGAATTGGATTACCCGATTTTTATCGCATTACACGCCGGGAAAAAAGGGTATCTAATATCTATTTTATATGTATCCAAGGAATAGATGGTCAAAATTGATGGACTTACTTCTCCAGGTCTATAAATACCACAAAGTTTGTGCACATTCATTTGCAACAAAATCTCTCTTTTATCTTTACAATTTTATTTGAAACTAATCGATCATGACATCTGTTGTTACTCTTGAGATTGAGCTTGCTTCTCAATTTCTGCTGAAAGAGGTTTTACGGTTTTTAATGATTTTGACACGATTCCACCTAGGGTCAACCCTCAAATTTTCAAGTCCATTGAGACGGTACAAGGAAACAGAGATGTCAGAACAATAAAGATCTTTACATTTGGTGATGGTAAGAAACTATTTTCAGTTTAACCATATTGTTGTTTTGTCACTTTTAGTTTGTTATATGTTTTAATATAGGGGTGTTCAAAGAATCCGAAATTCAATCCGTATCCAAATCCAAATAAACCGATCCAAATCCTTATTCGGATTGGATCTTATCCGAATCCAAATTTCTTATTCGGATTTTGGATCGGATTTCAGATATTATAATTTATTTATTCGGGTTATTTGGATTATTCGAATATCCGATTAATCCGAATAAGAATTCAATTATTTCCTATCTAAACACTCATTACCCAACTACTTATTATATTTTTAACTCAAAACTCAAGAATCTTGACACATTTCGATTCTCTAATCCTAAACAATTATACAATAGCCAATTATTGTTCCAAGTTGGAGACTCTAACTTTCGGGTTTTATACTGGGACACCTTACATAAATCACTCACCGGCCGTGGACAAGACAGATTCCTAATTCACAAGAAATGTTCGGTCTCTATATTACCAACGCATTTTAGGCTTATTGGCTGTGGATAAGAGGAAAACTCAACTGTTAAGTGTGCTCAGGTGGGAGCAATCCAGGGATGGGTGACTTCCTTGGGAATTTTTCCCCGGGCAACCAAAAACAAATCTGTGAGTTTCTCATGGGCAAAACGGATAATATTGGTGGTACGAGAGGCCGGGTATTATTAATACAATTACCTATTGTAACATCATGTACTTTTTGGTTAATTAAAAGTTAATATTGTTGATTTTTGTAAGGACTATTGTTGGCATTTATAAAACTCATGGGCTACTCATGTTTATTGTTTTAAGTTGTCTAATGTTATTTATAGTATAATAAGTACTAATCATAATAATAATAATAACAATAACAAGTTATAATAATAACGATACTAACAATAATAACTAACGAATAGTAATAATACTAATAATAATATTAGTAAAAATAATAATAATAATAATAGATTGTAAGATTTAAAAGTCAAATTATATAAAACTCAAAGTTGAAGGGATCTTTTTGTTAATCAGGAAACTCAAACGTTTAAGTTTGGGCATAAAATAATAAAGTTTAAATCGCAGGGACCATTTGTGTAATTAACCAAATCCCAAACAAAAAACCCCCTTTACCCACGGTTTTCCGGCCAATGTCGGACCAACCACCAGCAACTCTCTGGCGAGGCCAAAAACCGAATATAAACATCCAATTTCAAAGCCAAAAGATCCCAACCGATTCACTAACGCATTTCGAACTCAATTATGATCTTTATTAAGATTAAACAACTCTTATGAACTCCAAACAAGTCGAGTAACCGTCGCGTTCATCAAACGAGCCGTTCGTGCATTAATTTATAATTATAATTTAATTAAACCAACTTAAACAATCATCTAACAAATCTTAATCATTTGCAACTCTCAATTTCTCCTGAAAACTTACAAAACTTCTTATTCGATTTCCCCCTTCGTCGCGACCTGCAATTCACTCGTAGACCTCTTTCCGAGCCCTCTAACCCACAATTGACAAAGGTTTTTTTCATCATTTGAGCTATTAGAAGCTTGCTGTAGAACGAATTCGATTTTCATCATCAATTGCAACCTGCGCGAACTGCAACCTAGCCGCGACCTGTTCTTGTGCTTGTTCTCCATTGGATTTACATAAATCCAGGTAATTAAACACATGAATACACTCGTTTAAGCATGGGGATTAAAAGCCCCATGGTAAATTCGATTATCGACAACGAATTGATGATCAATTTGGTTCTAATCGGTTCTAGTGTTCTAAAGAATTTGGGGGTTCTGTTTATATGGCTTTTTAAATAATTAAAACCAACTGATACCAAGGCTGCATCCATGGTTCACTAATTAAGCCACACGCCCCACACACATGAGGTCTCGAGTTCGAACCCAGGCACCATCATGTGATTTTTTTAAGGGGTTTTAGCCCAAAGTAAATTTCAGAAAATTAATAATAAATATGAAGATTTTTTTTGTAAACTTCAAATACTTTTAAAACCACCTACCTATCTTTTTCTGGAAATTTATTTCTTATAATATTTTAATATTTTTATTGATTATTTTAAACAAATGATATAATTAGTTTAATTTCTTATAAGTTAAACTTAAAATATTGTTTTAGCTTACTAAATTATTATTTGTTCAAATAATATATTTAAATTATTTTTCTTATAAAATAGACATTAAATATTGTTGTAACTCATTAAATCATTATTTGTTCGAATAACAAGTATATATTATTGTCTAAAATGAGGGTTATTTTAAAAGTTTATTTAAACTATACTTAGACCTTGTTACAAATGGTTTTCTTTTTATTAAAAAAATTAAATAGTGTATTTCATTTTTATTGCCTCAAAACATGACCAAATATACCATTTTAGTTGGATTTAATTATTAAAACCCCGAATGCCAAATTGGAACCCTAGTCCACGTTGATTCGTTAAACTCATTACAACTAAACTTTAACCTTGTAAACACACACACACACACATATATATATATATATATATATATATATATATATATATATATATATTCATAGGTACCTTGTGAAGGTTTGCGTTGAAACGTTTATTTATATTTCTTAATAATCATCATTTCTATACTTATTTGACAAGTGAGTATTTCTATACCCCTTTTTGCATATTTTTACACTTTGGGGTGAAACATGCTACCTTATAAACATTGCACTTGTAAACTCATTTGATTCTTGTAAACTTTTGGCAATTCACTTATATGTCGTGGTTAGTTGATCTTAGTAATTACCATGGATTGATGATTATATGTGCAGTCATTAACCATTGCTAGGCTGGCGACGTCATAGATCTATGGGCTTGACAACCCTGCTTGGTTAATCCAAGTACACTTAGCTAATTGTATAAACTTGTAAACGTGGAAACTTGTAAACTGTCAAGGTTTGATTGTGCATCTGTTTTATATCCCTAGTTACTTTGCTCACAAACTTATAATATGAATTGTCATCTTTTATAATTTATGTATGAAAACTATGGAAATCTTACCAACATTATGTTGAGCTTTTATTTTTAACATGTTTCAGGAAACACGCAAGTTTGATTGTCATCCTTGAAGCTTATTCACATCTAGGAGTGGACCTAGTTAAATAAATGGATGGACTTGAATTATTTCTTATTATGCATTGTTGATTTCTTAATTGAGACTTATGTTTGTAATGTTACATTTGAAACTTATGAATGTTATATTTGGGTTTAATAATAACGTTATGTGGCTGTGAACAATCTTATCACTCACATCTCGATGTTTTCGCCGTCAAGGTTGGGGTGTGACACCTATTATGTTTTAATATGTGTTGAAGTAAAATTTGTATTTTTTATGCTGTATATATTTTATTGTGATTTTAAAATTATAAAATGTTAAGAATAAAAAATTAGCCCAAAATTTAAGAACAAAAAAATAAGAAAATTTGTTATTTGGGTTATTCAGATAAAATATGTTTATTTGGATATATCCAAGTCCGATCCGAATTGAATTCGGATAGGATAAAGATATTCTTATTCGGGTCAGATCAGATTTCGGATATGATCATGAAATTTTCAAATCCAAATAATCTGTTATCCGATCCAATAAACACCCTGTGTGTTCTCGGTATAAACGGGAACAATGAGCTTGGATCTTAGGATTCATATTGATGATAACAAGACATGAATGATTAGATGCTAAAATATAATAATGATGAACACGATGAAGAACACAAACGTGTTTAATGTTTGATGTTTATTGATATATTGTTGAAATCATCATCCATGAAGGATGATGATATGATGTTGTTGGTGATGGACCTAATTTACCCTAACAAGTGGTGAATTATTCACACTTTACAATGATAATACGTTCTAATATTTATACTAGTCTAGCAATAAAAACAATTACAATATAAACCCTAGACTAATATTTTTATTGATTTCGTGCTTCAAGCCTTCAACTTCAATAATATTGAAATCTTCAATTTCTTCAAAGGTAGAATACCCAACAATACTTTCCCTAAATTGTAGATTTCCAATGTGAATTGAAGCTTGATCTTGTTTTTGTTGAATAGTTGTCCAAAGTCAAGAAATTTGTTGTTGATGCGGAAGCGAGGTCTTCAAAACTTTGGAACAACTATATTATGTAACTTGATGTCACATTGTTTTTAGTTGATGAGAGCCCGAATACGAACCCCAATTTTGTTTTGTTGATCATAAGCTCAATCTTCAACACTTGAGCCCAAGTCCAATTGTTGTTTTTGTTTAATGATGGAGCCCAAGTAACAAACCCAATTGTATTCATGAGCCCATATTCCATGAATCCATTCATAATCCTAGTTTGCAAACCCTAATTTTCCCTCCCTAAGGTGGCCGCAAAGGACACTTTGGTTCGGCAACCCTAATTAGGGCATCTAAGATCACCTTTGGCAACCCTAATTCGCAAGAGTTTTTAATCGGCACCCGCATTTGGCAGCCACATTCGGCAGCCTCATTCTTTCGACACAAGCTGCCTACGACAGCCTCTTTTGCAGCCCACTTTGGCAGCCACAATTGGTTCGGGAGCAGCCCTAATCCGCAAGAAACCCTAATCGGCAAGAAACCCTAATCGGCAGCCCCTTCCAATAGATTACAAAAGCTGCCTTTGATTAAATCGCAAACCTAATTGGGCAGCCCTTAGTCGCATGAGGCTCTAATCGGCGGCAGCCCTATTGTGTAGCCCCATTTGGCCGCAACCTAATGAGCATGAACCCTAATCGGCAGCCACTAATCAGCAGCTTTTTGATCCTTGCTTTGACAGCCGCAAACCCTAATTTGTTTGAAACTTGAGGCAGCCGCAAATGTGAATGTTGAATTGATTATTGAATTGTTTTCTTTAGATCTTCAATAATTTCAGCAATCCAACCATGAAATCTCATCAAAATCAATATGAATCCATCAACTCCGGCTCTGATACCAATTGTGTGTTCCCGGTATGAACGGGAACAATGAGCTTGGATCTTAGGATTCATATTGATGATAAGAAGACATGAATGATTAGATGCTAAAATATAATAATGATGAACACGATGAAAAACATAAACGTGTTTAATGTTTGATGTTTATTGATATATTGTTGAAATCATCATCCATGAAGGATGATGATATGATGTTGTTGGTGATGGATCTATTTCACCCTAACAAGTGGTGAATTATTCACACTTTACAATGAAAATATGTTCTAATATTTATACTAGTCTAGCAATAAAAATAATTACAATATAAACCCTAGACTAATATTTTTGTTGATTTCGTGCTTCAAGACTTCAACTTCAATAATATTGAAATCTTCAATTTCTTCAAAGGTAGAATACCCAACACACCCCTTTTAGTTGTTCCATTCAAAAGTGCAAAATACAAGGTTGATGACATATATTTAAGCAACTATAGTTATAGTTGCTCTTTTATCAAAGGTGACAACTTGATCGACATATTGGACTCAATCAAGCACCACATTAAAGTTGTGCCTTCACCTGATGGGGGGAGCGTATATAAACAAACTGTTATTTATAATTGCAAAGGTGATTAAAAGCCATCTAAAGAGATTCTTAAAAAAGAGAAAGAACTATGCGGGAACACCTACAAGGTTATTGATTACGAGTCAAAATTTTAGTGTTTAATTGATCTAAATGCTTAATTTACATCGTGATTATTGTGAAATAAGTTGACTTTGTTTATGTTTTGATTCTTAGGTGTTTGGAGCTTAAAAGAGCATAATTTGAGACAAAAGAAGCAAAACATGATAGTTAAAGGACTGAAGATGTAAATGTCAAAAAATGAAAAAAGAAAGTTAAGAAAGAGACCCAACGTATGATACTCTAGATTGGGCGTATCATACGTTAGGCGGCGTGTTGGCGGTGTATTTGTGGGCGTATTTGACACTTTGAACTAAAAGTTGGGCATATGAGGCGCCGTATCATATGTCGGTGGGCGTATGATACGTCGATAGCCTAACAACGTCCGGATCTTGTGAATTTTCAAGTTTTTTAAACCAAATCAACCCTAATTTGATCTACAAACTTCCCATGCACAAAAATCAAAGATTCTAAGCTATTTTTTGGTTATCTCAAGCCTTCACATCCATTCCAAATCATCTATAGTTATTATTAAAACAAGATTGAAGATTCAATGAATACCATGAGCGGCTAATTCTTTCTTGATTGCTTCCGGGAGTATGATTCTTGTCAAGTGAGACAATGGTTAAAGGTTTGCTTATAAATAAAGTTGTTTGATTGATTATCAGTTTTCAGTTTCCTTACATCGTGAGCTCATTAAAAAAAAGTAAACAATTTCATATACGTAAATTGGTAAAATTGTGAACGAACGAATCTTAAAAGCTTGTTCCTTTATTCTTACTTTAATAAAAAGCTTAGATGTTAAAGTATTGTTTCTTACAAACCCTAATTTAAAAATACTAATTGTTGATCTTGCAGAATTGGAAACCCGGAAGTAATTGCTTTTCAATATTTAAGAAAATTAATTTCAAAGTTCTTTGTTTTATGCACGTTTGTTCATTAATTCATCCAAAGTTTCAATCTTTAATTATAAAGTTCGCGTCTTTAAGTTAATCGAATCGTATTTGTTAAACACTTTCCACCAATTCCATATGAAAACGACCTTATCCTTATACAATAAATGTAGCTAAGACCGATATAATAACTTGTTTTTTTATCGAGTCTCGACAACCAGATCAGCTATCGAGGCTTACGCCATTGCTCATCCTGAAACTTATTAATTATTTCAACGTAATTTTATTTTAAGTGTCGTTAGAACAAATATACAATTAAATGATTGTTGTACCATGTTGTAGAGTGATATAATAAAAATGATAGAGTGACTGAGAAATAATCTTTAATGAGTTTATGTATATATATTTATTTTCAAGCTAAGAGGTTTGAAATGACGTATTTCAAAACCAAACTTTCAAACATTCTTATAGTTGCATGGCATATTGTAACTTCAATGTTTCATTTCTTTCAGGAGAAGAGGTTTCCTTGTTATTTCTAGTTTCTCTAGTTTTTATAACAAAAAAAATTCTTAACAAACTTAAAATTTGTGTATTTTGAATATCATATAAAAGTTTGAGTAGTTGGGTTATCTTAAATAGATAAGTTTTGTTAAGTAGTCGACTCTCTCTTAAAAAAAATGTAACAATTAAATTTATAGACAAAGGCGCATGTGCTAAAAACAATCACATCATATAAAATCGTGACTTGTATTGTGAATTTAGTCTTTTAGGATAAAGTGAATAGTAATCATAATGTAGCTTTCGTGAACCATCAAAGTTATGTTTACTTTATCATTATCATGCGTTTTTTGTGAAACATTTTTATGAATAGTCATTTATAAAATAATAATAAGATTATTAGCATATTATGAAAGTACTATTGGTATTAAAAAGAAAAGATACATTTTTGTGGTGTCATCAAGTATAAATACCATGTTGTTTTTTCTTCCAAACAAATCAGTCGATATTCGTTAAGGTGTTACATAGGGTTCACATCTATTGCCGATGAACAGTGTGATTTAAAGTGTTGGACATGGGACCAACAAATATGAAATAGAAATGATGGATGCTTAATTAAGTTTTAGTTGCATTTTAGTTAGTGCCTTTGAGTTGAGAAGTTATATGGTAATTCAAAATTTTTTTGGCTCGGTTCTTGTATTTAATATTTTCGTATAGTGACCAGAAACAGAGAAAAGAAAACCTCATTTGGAAGCCAAACCAAAACCCCAATCCGACCCGGTTGTTAGACCCGTTTCATTCTAACCTGACCCAACATGTAAGTTTGAGATTGGTTCTTAACCTATTTGGTGAACCCGGTTTCAACATGATCAAACCCGAGCAGACCTAGTTATAAACCCAATGCAACTTTCCATGGCCATGTAATTAACCTAGGGTCATTGGTATTTTTCTTCATAAAAAGTTAAGCGGTTTAAATCTTTACACGTATAACTTAATATATGAAATTTAAGTGTAGAAAGTTGTTATATATTCTGAAAAAAATTATCATAAAAAGGATATTAAAAAAGAAAAATATGGATAACCAACTTTTTCAATTCATGACAGACAAAATTCCCTTCCATGTTAATAGTGGAAATAAAGCAAGAAAATCAATGAAAAAACGAGAAAAAAGGTATCGGATTGACGTCGGCAGGGGGGTCCTATTAAGTCTTTCCCCCATTAACGAAATTGCCAACAGCCACCGATACGGATACCCGACTTGAGGAAGCAAGCACCGGCCGGAGTGCCCTCGAAGCTTATTTATCAATATCTTCCTTATGTGATGGTTGTTTTTACAATTCGATGACGTATTTCCCCCAGAAAGTATACAGCAAATTCTTTCTGTGAAAACGGGGAAAATTCAACGTATGGCAGAATTAGATCCTGATCCTTTTTGGACCGAGCAAAGCAAATAGTATAGGACATCCATCCTAAGAATATTTTGTCAAAGTTGATGGCTATTGACAGCGAAATTTTTGACGCAAACATAATAATTTGAAAATCGGGTCTATTATTAAATATGGTTGTATCACCGAATTACTGGTCGGGCGAAAATATATAAAGCATATGGTGTTGTAATTAATTAAAAAACATTTAATTAATCAACGAAATTTGAACATAATGGTAAAATTTTAAGGGTGATGTTAATGTAAAAATTGAGAAAAACTAAAAAAGTAAAAATGATTATTGTCCATTAGATGTTATATTCAAGTCATAAGAAAATCTGATAACATAATATTAAATAACTGAACCTTATGATAGGCCAATAATATTTTAGTCTTAACTAAATTTTCAAGTTTCACATTATTTTTAAACGTTCGTAACTTTTACATACAATATTATATTTTTAAGAAAATTACACCATAAAAACAATGTTTTTTAATATTTAAAACACCTATAGTTTTGATACATAAAAAACAAAGTTTTTTTCATGTCATTTTAGCTCATTATATAATATTCGTCAGCTCATTGTGTAATCTTGGATCACTGTGTATATTAATCAGATCATCGTGGCTAATGTCGACATTTTGTTATGCATTGTGGTTTTTAAAATGAGGATTTTCAAATAACCCAATGCTAAAAATATAATGTTTTTTACATTTTTCTGTTAATAGTGTAATCCTGATTACATCATTGTGTAATCTTTATCAAGCAGCTCATTGTATCTATTGTTAATTTTCAAGTCTAGTGCTAGTTATTGTGTTACTCATTGTGTCTAATATTAACCATTGTGTTTTTAAAAAGTTGATTTTCAAATAACACAATCTTGAAAATATAATTTATTTAAATGTTTTTTTTCAGTTCATTATATAATTTTGATAAGCCTAAATTGTGTAATTCCCGTCAAACAGCTCATTGTTTCTAGCGCTAATTATCAAGTATTGTGTTGGTTATTGTGTTACCAATTGTGTCTAATGTTGACTATCATGTTATGTATTGTGCTTTTTAAGTTGATGTTTTTCAAATAACATAATGTTGAAAATATAATTTTTTTACATTTTTCAGTTCATTATGTAATCCTAATAATTATGTAATTCTCGTCAAGCAGCTCACCATGTCTATTGCTAATTATTCAGTCCGGTGCTGGTCATTGTGTTAACCATTGTGTTATGCCTTGTGTTTTTTAAAATGATAATTTTTAATAACATAATAATGAGAAATTTATACTTTTTATGTTTAAAGTTCATTGTGTATTCTCATCAGATTATTGTATAGTTTTCATTAATGCAGAAGATTACCTAATGACCTGACGAAATTACACAATGATTTAAAATTTTTGCTTTATATATCAAAATTATACGCGTTTTAAAGATTAAAAATGATCGTTTTTATGGTGTATTTTTTATAAAGTAATATTGTATGTAAAAGTTATGAATATTTAAAATAATATGAAAACTTGAGAATGGAGAACATTACCAATTTTGTCCTCAACCTAATTTTTTTCAAAAGGACACATATCAACATCTTAATTTTTTTTCACTTTTAATTTTATAAGAATTCGTATTCCAACTTTTTTACAATCATATTGTTTTGTTTGTTATAACTAAAAACAATAATAATACAACTTTTATTTAAAAGAGCCTATTTAGGATAGCTAAAAAGTTTTTTCTAGTATGACTCCTAATATATTCCTATTTCTCTTCAGCAAATGTCACTTACAAGATTTGAAATCTTGAACCGTAAATATAAAAACAAGACAATTTGTCACTTTTGAACATTTAGTTTAGCTAAATATTAGATTAATCCTTTCCAGATTAGTCGATAAAGCTTTCATACTCGTTAGTAAATCAGTCCAACTCGTGGCAGATCAACCCTTGTGAACTGGAAACGCGAGTGGTCTGGTCCCATATCCAATTCGTCAAGGTCTTTGCAGCATAGATAATATACAAACGAGAAAGTTACGAAAATAATATTGTGTTAATCTTTATATGTATATCAAAAAGTTATTTTTTAATAACATGATAATATGCGAAAACTTGATCCAGTATCAGTCATTTTTATTCTTAATACAAACTTAAAACATATTATAAGTGACAAAAATCAATATTAAATGTAGCCGATTCATGTGCGCATTACGCCGCAGAAATGAAAGAGATATTTAATGAATATCCATTTTAATATTTTAGTTGTACTCAAAAAAATAGTTTGGTCAAAATTGATGGGCTTAAAGACTGTTTGATTATACTGATTCAATAAGACCTGATTGAGTCAGAAGTTAACTCATTTAAAAATTCTGATTAGGTATGCATCTTACTGAAACTTGATTGTTTAATTCAGTATCTAACTGAGTCAAAAACCGTATATTTTCTAATCAACTAGAATCATTAACAATCTTAATCAACTAATAAATCAAAATCGGAACCACCACACCACCACCGTCATCGTACACATTTTGAGGGGGGTCGCGCGCAGGTGGGTCGCGCAGCAGATGGTTTGGCCGAGAGGGGTCGCGCGCAGGTGGGTTTGGCCGAGGGGGGTCGCGCGCAAGTGGGTTTGGCCGGGTCAGCATGTTTTGATTTAAGGTCTGGGTCAGCAATGGAGACCCGGTCAGCTAGCCCCGAAGCCGAAATCAAATGGGTTGACCCGCTGTTCGAGTCAGCCGGTCAGCCGAAAACAAACAGCCCCTTACTTCCCCCAATTGCTCTATCGCAACAAATTTACTCTTTCCTCTTACACAATTTCTTTAAATTAATTGATCATGACTTCGGTTACTCTTGAGGTTGAGGTTGAGGTTGCTTCTCAATTTCCAGCTGAAAAAGTTTTAAAGGTTTTTAATGACTTTGACAATCTCGCACCTTAGGTCAACCCTTAAATTTTCAAGTCCATTGAGACTGTAGAAGGAACTGGAGATGTCGGAATGATAAAGATCTTCACATTTGGTGATGGTAAGAAATTAGACTCTTACACGATTAACAATTACTTTTCCTCGTGATTTATATGTAAAAAAGAACTTATTCTAAAGATAAGCCTTTGTCATATTTTTATTCATAGTGTGTTTTTTTATACAGCTATCCCGTTTAAAAGTGCAAAATACAAGGTTGATGCGGTGGATTTAAGCAACTATAGTTATAGCTACTCCTTTATCGAAGGTGACAACTTAATGGGCATATTGGACTCAATAAACCATCATGTTAAGGTTGTGCCTTCGGCTGATGGAGGGAGTGTGTATAAACAAACTGTCATCAATAATTGTAAAGGTGATGAGAAGCCTTCCGAGAAGATTCTCAAGAAAGAAAAAGAACTATATGAGAACACCTACAAGGCTATCCAGGCTTACGCCATTGTTCATCCTGAAACTTATTAATCATCTCGATCAAATGTGTTTTTGTTTTGAGTATGGTTTGAATAACGGGCAAGGTTCCACTTTAAATTGTTGTACCATGTTCTAGCTTGATATGATAAAAATGATGAGTGACTATGAAATAATCTAAATTTGGTTTATGGCATATTTACTTTCATGAGGCTTGTAACGGCGCATTATAAACCAAATTTTCAGACATTTTAATAGTTATATGACATATAGTGATCAAGGTTTAACTTGAATAATTAAGATGGATTTAAGGAAAAAAGAAAAACTAATAACAAGATTTACAAACGTGTCTAATGTTTGGTAATCTGATAAAGTATCTTAAAAGTGATTTAGAGGTACGTTGAAGAGAAAATTAGGAACCTTCTAATTATTGTGGAGGGGTAAAAGATTAGCATCGGTCTTCATTTCCTCAAGATTGAATCGAGAACATCCCCGAAAGTGTCCTCGGGCCATCACCATGAATCCACATTCTCCGAAAGACTAAAATATTCTATATCCTTATTCAAGTTTTGCAACTCTATTCTCTACCTCTTCTCGGCTCTTTTTACCATTCACAAACATGTTCCACGCCTAAGTATCCATTTTCCTTTTTACCCAATTGACTCGACAAAAGATCATTTTTCTTATAATTAATTACAGTAAAGGTGAAGATAATTGTGTTCGAGAACCAAGCCCCCACACCACTTAGCTATTATAAAAAATGCTTCGTCTCCCACACTCGTCTATCTTTGATATAGGCTACGTAAGAAGAAGGCAAGAAGCAAAATCTTTAAAACCTCCTCATTTCAGACAGAAGAATGGAATATGGGAAAACCTTCTTTCTATTGCTATTGTGTTTTCATTTTATCATTTTCTTATACAGGTTTCCTGAATGGGCTTAATTTTCTCATGCAAGTTTCTTAAACGGGCTTAAATTTCTCTTACAAGTTTTCTAAATGGGCTTAAATTTCTCATACAAGTTTCCTAAATGGGCTTAAATTTCTCATACAAGTTTCCTAAATTGGCTTAATTTTCTCATACAGTTTTCTAAATGGACTTTAGAAAAGTTATTGCATGTTTTAAATTTTAATAACTAGTTTTATAAGAATAATGGAATATCAAGATTAATTGTTTAACTATATAGAGGGTTTATAAGAAAATTTTTAAATATGTGTTAATTAAATTATAATAGGTTTATATTAATTAAAGTCTAAGATCTAGAATTGATTTTTTTTTAAGGTTGGTCGGAGTTTGATCGTATGCATACGACAAAAAGTAAAATTCCATGGGGTGCGAACAACCACCATCAAAACCACCTAGGTCCCCATGGGCTAGTAACTTTAATTCAACAACCGACATACTTGTACCTTGTGTAATTTAGGTGTGCGAGTTAATCTAAAACGTTCTTCATGCTAACGAAAAATCAATTATAAAAAAATCATGCAAAATAATTTATTACTATAAATACCTTAAATGCAACAAATATAGGTTTTCAAATAACTTTCATGCAAACAATTTATTACCATAAATACCATATATACTGCATTGAAGTCTACCTCCTATATAGTTCAACTAACCGGAGTACTAATTAATGAAACAAGTTAGAGAAATAATATTTTTGCAATTCAAAAATGTTTTAAATGATATATTATTATATTTGCTTTAGTAAATTATGTGTTACACAGTTGGAATAAATAATATATATATATATATTATATGATAAAATTTTGTTAATTATGAAACAATATTTCAAGATAATATATGATATAAATTACGTATGAGTAAATACTATAAAAAATAAAACAATGATATCAAATTTAATCTTTTATTTTTAAACATTTTTTTGTTTTTTTTCAAAAAAATATATTATAACATTTTAAATTATTGTCATTTTAAAATGTTTCTTACTATAATTCTTAATTTTAATTATTTTTATTGTAAAATTTAAAAATTATTGATTTTTAATGTATTTTGCATTCTTGATAAAACTTTTATGTTTTAGAAAAAATTCTTTTTGTACATTTTTTACAAACAAAATTAATAAAAAAATACCACTTTCTTAATTTATTAAATAACTATTTTTAATCTAAAAATAATTATATAATATTATTAATAATTAATATAGTTATTTAATAGGAGAGAGAAACGATAATTTTTGTATGATAATGAATATGATATTGTCACATGTCCTCTTACTTATCATTTTATTAAAATAAAAAGATTTATGAAAAACAAGCATAACGAAAACATGTAGGGAACATACTTGCAGACTGTTAAATTGAATATGTCATGACGGAAACACTTTCACTCTATGGTTTACTCTTGAACAAAAGCCGTTTTCACATGCTTCGGTATATATGTCATAACTTATAACTTGAATGTAGGAGATGTTCTTATCTTCAAGCCTAAGGACTCAATGATAAAATGGAAATAGGATTCAAGTTTGACCGTTATTCAGTGGTATCACCACAAGGGCACAATGGCGTCGAAGATGATGAATACAATCAAAGTGACTGAGGTTGGAAGTCATAAAATACGAAAAATGTTTTCCCCCCTAAATTTAGACATAAATATTTATATGTAACCGTTGTTAATATAAATATTATTCACGACTTTTTATTATACTATGTGAGAGCTTTCCAACGAACCAAATTTGTCTAAAACGAACGTAAAATAAATAAAATATCGATCCTGAAAGTTGTGTGTTTAAAACTTTTAAAACTATCAATTTCTATTCTATCAAGTTAGTTCTATCAAGGTCAAAGTTTCCTCCCTGATCTTGAAATGTCCTTGATAGTACCTTACCTTGGTAAAAACTAGACCTGGGTAATAACCGAACCTCTATACAAAATACCACGGTTGAAACTTTGATCAAGGTAGAAACTACCTTGTTTGAAACTTTGACTTCAGTAAAAACTATTTTTTTAACATTTGCAAACACATAATTTCAAGCATCGATATCTTATGTATCCTAGCTAGGCCTTGAACAAGATTTGATTCGTGGCAAAGGTCAAAGAAGGTTTCACATAGTTTTAACAAAATCCTTTTAAATAAATTATTAACCATATAAGTATTTATGTCCAATTTTAAGAAGAAAATGTACATTTTTCCTATTTTGTGAAAAACTCATTTTCACTATTTTCTACGGAAATCTCTCATGAATAGAGATCAAACATAACATACACAATGTTATGGTGGTATTTCAAAATCAAGTAATGTTTACAACACATAGGTGTTACCTTTTGAATCAACAATTGAGTCATGCATAAACACATAGGTGTTACCTATTGAACCAATTTTTGGGAAGGATACTTAACTTGTTATCGGTAGAACTTGATGTCTTTTATCTAAACTATTATAATAAATGAGAATAATTCTCTTTTAACTTGGTTAACTTCTTATGGTTGTGTCCATTATGGTCTTGAAACACTTGTCTGTTCCATAAGAGCTTTAGGAATTAAGCGTCCACAGGTTCTTTGAAGCGATCACACTTCTCTTTCATATATGTTTTTATCACAAATCATTAAAGGTATTATGGTTATGTTGATTTTCACAAATCATTAACCTCATTTTTGGACCACGTGTAGTACTCTACCAGGTCATTTTGCAATATTAATTTGGTTTCAACATACTCTTTTTGATAAAACTCCTTGTACCTATATATCAAATGCAAGTCACCCCAACATTCAAGTTGTACTAGATAACGTTTATCCATTATCCGAATGTGTCAAGAAATTAAGAAAGGTTTAGACCTTTTAGACCGGTTAAGAATGGTTTTTCTTCTTTGTTTCAAACATAATCCTGCATTACTCGCACTTAATCAAGTAGTGCCATTTTGCTTTTGAAGATACCTAGAGATCCTTGTCTCTAAACTTAGATTACACTAGCTTACATAAACTTTTGAGCTAATCAAAACAACCTATGTCTTAATGTGAGCTTCCAACACTAATATTTGAGCTAACTTTGTCATGAGTTGGTTAATAAAGCCTAATGTTTGTCACCTAAGAGCATTTATCATTCCTCGAATGACTCTAAATCACAATCTAAAATAAGCCTAAAACCATGAGTTTTCCTCATTAGCTCAGGAATCGAATAACATCATTCTCATTTATCCAAATGTTCACATGTTATCTATTGATCTTAAAACAAAATAAAGTTCTTGTAATTTGTATATGCATAAATTCATCTATGTGAAAATGTGTTTTGAATGTTCAAAATGAATATGATCTCCGATTCTCCGTGGAGCATCATAAACAATATGTACTAGTCTACAATATCATAGACTATAATACTCTAGCAAGTGAACACAAGGCACATCATTAATCTGCCTTTTCACAGCTTTATAAGGAATATCACTTTAATAAATAACATTTTTAAACAACACTATTTCAGAGAGAGAAAAAAGCTCCTCTAACAATACAAAACATTTGATTACTTGACATAAAAAAATTTATGTAGTCATTATTCTAAATTTTTCATTACAAAAATAAAAATGAAAAACAGACCCTAACCATCATACGACATACATCCTCCTCCTATTGGGTTGGAGAATAAGCACAACTTCCACATCTCTTTTCTTAGTTTTTTTCCAAACTAGTGTTGTTATAAATTTTATTTACCAAAAAGACGTAGATTGAAAATTATTTATCAAAATAATGTTTTTTTTAAAATAATTAATGAAAGCTTACTTGTTAGTTTCTCACTCCTAATATTATTGGATAACTATACTTTATTAAAAATTAATTATTTAATTAAATATTTTACTGCGTCAATCCAATAAATACTTATTTTCAGTTTTATATTATTAAAAAAATAAAAGATAATACTTTATCAAACTCATTTTGTATGATAAAAAAGTTACGCGTAATCATAAAAACCCAATTTTTAGTTTGTAAATATAATTGATAATTTCATTATTAATAAAATTATTGTTTAATAAAATAAGTTTTAAATACACAAATAAAAAACTTTTTAAACACATGTTTTTTAAAAGAGTAAAATGTCATTTTCATCCCTGACGTTTTATTGAATTTTCCATTTCAATCCAAAAACTTTTTTTGTCATTTCAGTCACTCTGGATTTACCAAATGTTGTCATTTCTATCCACTACACTAACTATGTCAACTTTTCCGTTAAATATGAGTGTATTTTAGTCTTTTTAACACCCTAATTGTCCAATTAAAACAAAGTCAATCAATAAAATATTAAATTAAAACTAAAAAGAAAAATATGAAGCAATTAGTGAGACCAGACGCTTCAATTTAAAAGTTTTGATTAACGCTAACTAGATTAGAAACCTGTCTACCACACATGTTGTATGAAAAAATTAAATAATAATTATTTAGTAATATTAAAAATAATAATAATAATTTGAGATAAAATATGTTTAAAGTTATATATAATTAACCATTAAGTAATTAGACTATAACACTAATTGTTCAAAATTTCGTCTTTAAAGAAGTTTTGCTTTTAAAAAATATTGATTTTTAAATCTCCAAAAAATTATTAAAATGTTTGTATTAAAAAACTTAATACAAAAAGACGGGTTTCTAAACTAGTTAACGTTAATCAAAACTTTTAAACTGAAGTACCCGGTCTCACTAGTTGCTT